>JAABKJ010007750.1:0-11618 GCA_011634705.1 Andricus grossulariae
GATGACCTGAAGATCTATGCGTCTGGTAAAGGCAAACTTCAAACTGCCATAAATATCGTCAAGAAGTACACAGGAGAAATTGGGATGTAGAAAAACAGTCCCTTTCGAAGGAGCAATCTTTTGCTGAATGTTGGTATTGATCGTTGCTGGAATTTTCATTTTCGGCCATTGTTAAGTTAATGTTGACGGTTGCTGAAAGTTTCTATTGACATATCCCAGTAAGAAGGCTTGAATTGAAAAGAATTGTGAAATTCCGATTTCAGCGTAAAAGTTAAAACAATGTTCTATTCTTTTCGAAACCTGATTCTTTCACCGACCTCCAATCCGCAAGAGATTAATAAACTTATAAGAAATTTAATTCCCTGCAGTTCCCAAAGCGGCAGCAACGATTCTATGAATTATTTTGTGTTCCAGAAACAGGACACAATTCACATTTATTCAATTCCTTTCACAATTTACATTTATTTAATTCCTTCCAGTACCATAACAAATATCTATAATTAATTTTTTTTAATTTCGTAAAGTAGGACGTATTTCAAATTTATTCAATTCCTTCCATTTCTTTCAGAAAATATGTGTATTGAATTGCTTTTAATCTGTAAAGTAGAATTTATTTTCAGTTTATTCAATCTCCTCTAATACCTTCAGAATAAATCTTTATGACACTGTTTCGAATTCCAAAATGTAGCATATATTTCGAATGAATATAGTTACTATTGCTACCTTCAGAAAATATCGGTTTAAAAATATTTGAGATCCTTATTTCTGGAATATAAGCTTTAAAGTTTCAATTTTCGTGAATCTTATGATTAGGATTTTTGATATCTGCTAATAAATAAAAATATAAATAAATATAATATACTTTTTAAATGTATAAACTATGAATAAAGTGAAAAAGGTAGTTGAAATTAATACTTTTAAGAGTTGTCATGATAATTACATTAATCTAAAACTGATCAAAGGTTGTAAAGAATGGTTACTGTTAAATCTATCAATTTTATTAAATAGTCAATAAATAATGAATTAAAAATATATACTCATGAAGCAATAATCATTATAAAAAATTAATAATAAGGTGAAAGTCAAGATAAAAGTCAAGATAAAAGCAAAACTAAAATGAATTGATAATAGTAAATAGATAAATAATTGAGTAGATAATCAATTAATGGATAATAATTACGTTATACCACAAGAAATTTGAAGGGCTTTTCGAAAGAAAAGTACTGTGTCAGCATGGGCCTTGATATGATATAACCCTAAGGTCCTTGCACTGTAAATATTCTTGTAGATTTTGAATGGGTAGCTTTCTCATCATTTTGCAATATAAATCAAAATCTTTTATCTATCCGTCTTTTAGGAAATCTACTTTTTAGGTTCAAAAATGGTATTGTTAGATTTTCATTTGAGTCATGCGTACCGGCATTATAAAAACTATAAAGTAGGATTTACATTAAAAATCGAGAAGAAAGATTAAATTGCAAGGAATAAAATACCGGATTTCGAACCTGCATCTATACCTGAATCTATCGCCTAGCAGTCGGGAGGCTTACCCATTACTCTATACCTACAGAATTGAAAGGCAATGAAAGAACCATCACCATAAGCTACAGCTCAAAGCAGTTGAAAAAAACAACAATCTTTCAACTATTTTTTCTCATCAATTTTTTTATTATTATGCGACATCATGTAGATGTAACATAAATTAACTCCTAACGGGAATATAAATGAAAAAATTTTTAATAAATAATTTGGACCGATTATAATATTTAAAGTTTCGTAGGCCTGGGCTGAAACCCTCACATATTTTGCAAACATTTTTTTCAAATTTTTTTCAACAATTTGAAGAAAAAAATTTATTTTAGCTTCCACTTTGACTAATTTTTCTACGTGTAATATTTTGTTTTGTTCGCGTTTCAGGCCATTTTACAACTTTTGATATTGACATAAAATATAATTCTCAATGAGCATTTAAAATTTGCATCGACGAAACTCAGAAATTTTATCGCGTACTGCGACAATTTCTTGATTACAAATTTTTTTTAACTTTCGTGTAACGTTTTGCTTTTTAGGTGTTTCAGACTATTTTAAAACGATTAAGAATTAAATCAAATGTAAATTTTTCGAAACATGTACAATTTATCATAAAGATGGAGCTAACAGATGGGAGACGCCCAACTGTACACGTGTACAAATGGCAGACTCTCAACGCTACACGTGCAAAGATGGGAGACTCGCAACTGTGCACGCATCATTGAACAGGATTGGACATTTTTGAAAGACCACGTACCCAGATGGCACCCTCCTAACTGTGCGCGTTTTTAATAATGCGATCAGATTTTCAACTTTAAATTCCACGTGTACAGATGGTACTCTCCCAACTGTGCACGTCTTAATTAATACGATCAGGTTTTGAACTTACAAGTCCACGTATACAGACGGTACCCTCGGAACTGTGTACATCTCAATTAATAAGATAAGATGCTTAACTTACAAGTCCGCGTGCACATATGGGAGACTCCGAACTGGGCGCGTATCAGTTAATAGAATTAGACTCTTTCTTTAAAGGTCCACATACCCAAATGGTGCACTTTTTGGTGACAAATGATTTTATTAATCGAAACGTGCACAGCGGAAAGGGTACCATACGTACAAGTTTTAAGTGAAATTGATGATTTCAATAGTTATAAGTGGAAAATCTGATTTCATTAATTAATACGTGAATTTTGTGGAGTCTCTCATCTGTGCACGTTAACTTGTAAGTCAATTATATGACCGTCTCAATTGAGACGTGCCCAGCTGGGAGTCTTCCATCTGTGCACACGTATAGTTCAGAGGGTCCCATCTGTGCACGTGTACAGTTGGGAGTATCCCATCTGTACACGTGCAAAGTTAAGAGTCTTCTATCTGTGCACGTGAATCCTTGGTAAGGTACCATCTGTGTACGTGTACAGTAGGGAGTCTCCCATCTGTGCACGTGAACTGTTGCTAGGGCACCATCTGTGCACGTCTAAATTTCGACGTGCACAGTTGGGAGTCTCCCATCTGTGTACTTTAACCGTTGCTAGGGTACCATCTGTGCACGTCAAAATTCCGACGTGCACAGATGGGAGTGTCCCAACTGTGCAGGCCAAATTTAAGACGTGCATAGACGTCCCGGTGTACATTTGTGCCTGTGGCCAGCAACGTGCACAGTTTCTCCGTGCAAAGTTGTCCTTCACCCATGTATGTCTGTCTGTGAGCACGATAACTTTCGAAAGAATTGTACGATTGGCTTGGGCTTTGGTATACTCTTTTAGCCTCGTAAACAAAAGGTCAAGTTCTTTAGCCAGCCATTTTTGATAGAAATTCAAAAAGCGAACGCATTTTGAAAATGTTCGAGACCATGTTTTCCATGCCTTGAGGTAGGCCAGGAATTTGCAGATTGCAACATATACACTCCTATCTAATACAACGCTGCTGAAGGCTGATGACCTTCTCAGCATAAAACATCACCCAATTGCAACTCTCTCGGTTTCCAGTCCTTTTCTTCACCCCCCCCCACCCTCCACAAGTAGCAGAAATTTTGGTGGGACTGACGCTACAGCTAGACTCTCCACTATACGACGAATCACTACTTAACTTGGACATGATTTCGTCTCACAAAACAAAATTCGTGCATAAAGGTGATAGTTGGATGTACAATATAAACAATGAATAATACAAGCAATAAAATAGCCTCGAAATAATCATGAAAAATAACAATTTTACGGTGAAACTATGCAAAATACGACAAATGATGATTAAACAGAAATTGTGCACTCAAAAAAGATCTACAAATTTGTTATGGGATATGCCCGATAAGTGGGCACATTCTCATCAAAACTTTGCTTTTTTAATTTTTTTTTCATCTGGGGTGTGGGTTTTCAAAATTATCAACAAATTTATCACATATCTGTTCCAAAAACGAGTTAAATACTTTTTTTCTCTTCTTTTCATAAAGTAGGAAAAAAAATTTCTGATTGTATGATTTATTAGAAAGATACGGAAATATACGCTGAAGTAAAGAAATTTCCTTCTTCATTTTAAATCAAATTCAAATGTAGTCATTTTTATCTGAAGAACATAGAACATAACATATGGTCGTTGCGAAGCGTGACGACCAAATCGCGCACCGGAAGTGCGCTCAAACTTTTGGGTTTCTATTATAGGACGACCAGAAATGAGCGTGGAGCTCGAGGTGTACGTGATTTTTAATACAAATATCGAGCGCGAAGCGCAAGTGTCTTGATGAGAATGTGTTCCTTAAGGTCGATAGAACCTTAGGTGAATTTGTTCTTCTTTTTATGTAAAACTGACATAATTAAACCAAAAGCAGACCATAACAATAGCGAACACACGAAGTGCGAAAATCTAGAGGAACCGAACTTAAAGCGTCAGGCAAATTTGTCCGAGTGCGTAGCGCGAGGTGAATACATTATCGAGCGCATATTTTTTTCTTAAAAAACAGGAAGTGTCTACGTGTACCGAAATTTCGGTCCGAATGTGGATATTTCTACTCAAAAATTCAACTATACGTACCCAAATTTCGGTCGTTCTTAAATACGAAACCCTAGTGTATCCGACGGCTGGCCCATGTTTGGGCCGAGGCTTGACTGACCGTCGAGTGCATTATAATTACTTGTACAAGCCAATGTTATGCCGATAGTCGGGCCATCTCTTGCGCAAAGTCGGGCCGTCCGTACTTTCGCGGTATTTTAGATACAACTAACCAGAGTTTATCCGACGGCCTGCTCATACTCGAGCCAAGGTTCGACCTACCGTCGGGTGCATCACGATGACTTGTGGCTAACTGACTGCTACATCTAGAGTGAGACCGACCGCATTCTTGCGGTCGTACCTACCAATCTGCCATAGTTCATCCGATGGTCAGCCCAAAGTTGAGCCAGAATTAGGCCGACAGACGGCTTTTCGCCCGCTGTCGATGTCAGTTGCCAACGTCGGTAGGACCATGGCAGCTTGAAAACACCTTAGTCGGCCCAACTCTGGTTACCGTGGATCGGTTACCAAAGCATGGCCGACTTTGGGCCGTTGGTCTGTCATAGATGCAATTGTTCTTGAATATTGCTGAGATTGTTTTTGATCGTTTCTAGGATTGATATTGACCGTTGCTAAGTTGTTACTGGTGATTTCTGGAGGCTTTTCTTGATTGTCGCTCAGGTTTGTTCTTGACCATTGCTCAGGGTTGTTATTGGTCGTTACTAGGGGTTAAAGATCCTATGATTATCGTTGATCTTTGCTAAGTTGATACTGAGGACGGCCGAATTTTATTATTGAGATTGGTGATTGTAATTGAAATGGCTGGTGCTGAGGTTGTTATTGACAGTTTTGGAGCTTCTTTATTGACTAGAATTAGTAGCGTTGTACTTTTCCATAGATGCGATTGTTCTTGACCGTGGCTCGAGGTTGTTATTGATCGTTACTAGGGCTTATCACTGATAGTTTCTAGGGGTTGATTTGACTAATGTTGGTAATGTTCCCATGATTGCTCTTAATCTTTACTAAGTTCATACTGATGATGGCCAAAGGTTGTTATTGATATTTGTTGAGGATTATGATCGATAGTTGCTAGGATTTGTTCATGAACTTTGATAAATTGATTTAGAAGAATGCTGAAAGTTGTTATTGACAATAGCTGACGTTTGTTTATTGACTATTGCTGAAAGTTGGTATTTACCATTTTCAAAGGTTTTTTATTGGATGTGGTTGCAAATTTTTATCGACGATTCATAATGTTTGTGATATTTATTGTTAAATCAAAAAATTTATGCAAAACATTTCAAACAATCGCATTGCATCCTACAATTTAAGCTAATTTCCGAGATAAAATGTAAATGCTTGCAGCAAGTGAAATATTCTCTCTTCCTTCGACACTACACTAGGCACATCGATATTTATTACTGATACCTCAGAGCATAAAAGTTTGACAGGGAAAGCCTTACATACATGTGACTGCGCGCAATTAGATCAATTACCATGGACTAGAAGGTGACGACCACTGGTTATTGGAGCGTGAATCCTGTCAAGAACGTTCTGTTTTTCGTGACATCAATAAAATTAATAAAACTATAGGTTTAGTCAATAGCAATATTCGCCTTTCGTTACTGATATAATTTGTGGAAAATTCTTTCAGGATTCCCATATAATAAAAATAAAAATAACCGTTGATAACTTATTTAAAAATAAAGTATCCTTAAATTGATAACTTAAATCACACAATGAAAAAATTTCGATTCAAACAAAAAAATCAAGTAAAAGTTTCCTGTGTTATTTTTTAAAAATCTTATTCAAGAGATCACAAGTTGTTCACGACAGTCCATCCTGACCTTCACCAACACATCTTGTATTTCAATGCCCTTTTTTTGCAATACTACATTGGGGACGCATTAGTAATTTATACTTGTTCTTTTTTTTTAATTAGTATTGCAGAATCCGCGTTTATTCTCGCGTACTTTGTCGCTAATATGACCTCTGGTAGGTATAATCTCAAGGAAAGAGAACATTCTCCGACTTTTCCGAGTCAGTACTTGCTCTGATATCGACTTCCAGTTATACTATTGCTCTCTTTACGTCGTCCTTGATAAAAATGTAGAATAATAATTAATAAATTAAGAATACATTTTCAGAGGGTAATGTGTTAGATGAAAGATGAGTAGGATGCTCAAATCTGAACAGATAAGTTAGCGCTTAGATTCGTAATTAGTTCTTTATCGGGACACTATAATATTGTCAAAATGTATTGAAAGAATAAACTACTAGCTAATAAGTAAATAAGTTATATATCCTATATGACACACCCACGATGTGTTCCTCTTTCCTGAAGTAGAACACAATTTTTTTTTGTGTAAATCGTTTCTGGAATTCTAACACATTCGATACGCTCTGCTGATCAAGTGAAGTCTCGAACGAACATTTATCCAATCTCTGGGTCTTAATCTTCGCCACCTCCTCGCACATATTTAGATCATCTTAAATCGTTTCATGTTTATGGCGTACAATAAAATAGACAGAACTAGGACAGGCGGATTCTATAACTCTCTTGAATATAACAATTATATAATTTTATATTTAGGTAATTAAACTAAACGATTGGAAATTATAAATTGGGGGCCGCTCAAAATCTACATCACACTGCAATGGGCAATCGTCTTTTTCCCCTGTTTTCAGGAAACTTTCCTATTATCTTGTCTTTTTGCTTGAATGCTATCTAAATTAATAGAACCCAATAAGAAAATCAGTCTTTTTTTGTAGAAAGCTAACTTTTTTTAATTGAAAAGTTTAATATTATATTTTTGAACCAGAATCCATCACTTTGGTTGAAGATTTAACTATTTTATTGCAAATTCATTTTTTGTAGTTGAAAATTAATTTTCTTGAATGAAATTTCAACAATCCATTTCGGGTTCAAAATTGATCGTTTTTAGTTGAAAATTTACGTATTTCGTTGTAAATTCGTCTCTTTCAGTAGAAAATTAATGTTCTTGAATAGAAATTCAATTGCTTGGCTGAACATTGAACTACTTTGTTGAAAAATCATTTCATTAGTTTAACATTAGGGTGGTCCAACAAATATTTTTCAAATTTTTATGCTCATCGCCCAGAAATTTGATCGAATACACAAAAAAATTAAATCCATTTTTTCTTGTTTAAAAAAAATGATATTTAGTGGCAGCGCTAGCCCCATGAAGTTTAACACGTATTTCCCATAAGAAAAAAAGACCTTTTTGTAAATTTTATTCAAAATCGTCAATACTAGCTGAATCGAATTGAAAATCAACACTTCTCTTCACAATTAACCATAGACTACGACTAAAATATTACTTGTTTAAAATCGGCCCCATATGTCTATTTTACAGGGTTTCAAATAAATCCCGTAAGTGAAAAAATGGGTTTTGCGAGTTTTTAGCGCTAATTATGATTCTTTGCAGTTTTTAAATGAAAATTGTTTCTCATACCTAAAATAATACTTTATACTGATAGTTATATGTTCACATAATTTTTATAAACTATTATTGTTTTTAGCAAATTTTCTCTTAAAATAAAGATAGAAAGTCGCGATTTTCTCGAAAATTTATAAGTTTTTGTCCCATTTTTAATTAGAGCGAGGTATTAGTTCACTATTGTTAACAAAGGTGATTGTTTACATAATTTATTATTATTTTCAACATTATTATCTTTGAAAAATGCTAGAAACTGCGATTATTTCTGAAATGTTCAACTTTTTGTCCACTTTTCACTTGAAGTAAATTAAATAATTAATTGAAGTTGACAACATTAATTGTCTGAACAATTTACTATTATTGAGAATAATATTCAATTTGAATAATGCTAGAAATTTTAGTTTTTTTTTTAATTTACAACTATTTGTCTACTTTTCACTCAGGGTGAGTGAAAAGTTAATTCAATTTAGAAAAAATAATTATCCGAACAAACTATTATTGTAATAACTATTTGGTACTTTATTAATGCTAGATAGTTGCGGCTTCTTCTGAAATGTTTAACTTTTGATCCACTTTTTACTTAGCGAAGAAATAAATGATGAAATATAAAAAACATATTTGTTTAAATAATTTGTCATTGTTTATAACTATCTTCTCTTAAATAAGTGCTGAAAAGTTGCGGTTTTTTTCTGAACTCTGAAACTTTTGGTCTACTTTTCACTTAGTGATGTAATAATTAATGCAAGTTGACAAACATGCTCATTTCAACAACTGATTATTGTTTATAACTATCTTCTCTTAAAGTAATGCTAGATAGTTGCCTTTTTTTAAAATCTTCAGTTTTGCTTATTAATTTAAACCAAAAAAGCTAGCCTACTCAAGAGACAAAAATAAAGAATGGAATAATTAGAAGTAGGTGGAAGGACTCGGTCTGTCAATGACTTGAACAGGTTTTTTTTTTAAATTACAACAAGAAGTTTATTGCAAAGCGTGAAAGAAAAATGTGGAATTGCACATATTTTGATATCAGCCCCCCCCCCTCCTCCAGCAAAATATTCTCTCTAATGTTTAATTATTATTGGTTCATAACTGAAAAGGCAAAGCAAAGATAAACGTTTCAGAAAAAAACGCAACTTTCCAGCGCTTCTCTGAGAGAAGATAGTTATAAACAATAAATAATTGTTCAAGTAACTATTTTTGTCCACTTGCATCAATTATTACCTCACTGTGAAAAGTGAAAAGTGAAAAGTGAAAAGCGGACATAAAGTTAAAAATTTCAGAAAAACCTGAAAATATCTGGCATTGATATAGATGAAGATAGTTATTAACAATAATAATTTGTTTGAACAATTATTTTTGCTCAATTTAATTAATTATCAAGTCAATCCAAGTGAAAAATAGAAAAATAGTTGAAAATTTCAGAAAAAACCGCAACTTTCTACCATTAAGCAAATAGAGAACAACTGGAGAATCGCATCAAAAAAGTATGTACGTTTTAGATATAAAGTTGCTTAATTTTACAGTTAATTTTTGCAATACAAAAATTATAAACTTGTATTGAAATCTCTTTTTTGTAGAAGACATAGTCGTTCGAAAATTTGAAATTAAAATTTGTTAGTGTAAATGTTGTATGCAATCTTTAAACTATTTTGAACATAGTAGCTATCGAGATTACAAAATTTTGAACTAGTTTTTTTGCAGTTCAATTCGCAATTCCTTTTTCCATCCATGTGAAAGTGTTATATTGTGTATTATACATATATACCCTGATTATTATTTTAGTTCGGTATCAAGATCGGCCCTCTAGTTGTCTAACGTTCCAGCAGGTTAGACTATTTACCTGTAATACCTACCTTTACTAAAATACAACAATTCTCAATTTTGTATGCAAACAAGATCGGTTTTAGAAAGTAGCTGCGCATGAACGGCAAGAAACTGAAGCAGAGGAGGAATATATGAACTTCAGGAAATCGAGTAAATGTACTAATAAGAAAGGGCCTCATTTTTTATTTCGTGGAAATGGAAAATATTGTGAAACTTATAGAATTAATATTGGAGGTGGATAAAATTCATGTGACCTCTCCTTTTAAAGAAACTAAATATTACCTTAATATCTACTATAAATAAAAATTTATAATCGCTTCACTTCTAACACCGATCAATTCAAATTTTTAATTCCAATAATATTTAATAGATTTCAAAAATAAAAGTCAGGTGGTGATCCGTCTTACAGCATACCAACTTTTTCTACTGCGACTGTATGTAAGATCTGGACACTTTTTTTATTTTATTTCCAGAACAGTGCTATCACTTTTGAAGATTGCAGAGTGCAAATCATAATGCAACCTGATAGCGTAAATAATGTTATGCCTTGATTGGACATTTAATTAACTGCCCTTCAGGGGTATGAAATTTAGAAAGATATTTCCAATATTATTCTACTTGTAAGAAAAATAAATTAATTCCAGAGAATCTTACGTGCTTCTTAAAATTTATTATAACTTTCTGTAGGGCATTTTATAAAACAGTTTCATTACATATTTTATTTCGAATATTTTTCCTAAATTACTTGGCCAACTTTGATTTCACAAATTCATGTAGTTGTACTTGGCAGATTTTTTGCATCGCAGATGTTTCCGGTGGAATTTCATGTTTCTTGGTAACTGAAAAAAATAATAAGATACGTGCACTTAATTAATGACATTAAAAATGAATTTCTAATTTATTGAATGTTGGAAATCAATTTGATTTTTTGAATGATTTTTATGAAAAATTAATTAAATCGATTCATTATTTAATTCAATTGAATGGTACCATGAGAAGAGTAGCTAGGTCTACTGAACTCAACCCATACTTTATTTTCTATGAGAATTTACAGAAATACATTTCATTCTCTTGAAACAAAAATGCATTATTGTTGAATGACTGTACACAAAATAAATTTTTCACTTGTTCTCAACTCTACGTCCTAAACCATCCAGTCGAATAACACAAAATTTTGATGAAAATTCTGTAGTAATATATTCTCGAAACACATTGCAAGAATTTTCGATATCAAAATAGTTAATTAAAACTTTTACCATTTTTGTCATCTCCAGATTTTAATTTTTTACACTAAGTATGTAAAATATTAAAAACTATTCAAGATATCTTAAATTCTTCAAAAATCTATCTTATCATATCTTATCGTACTCGTATCTTGAAATTTGGTACTAATCTTGTCGACATATTAGGACAATGAGAACATGTTGTTATAAATTCACAGGTCATACATTAGGCAAAAAGAATGGATGAAAAAATGCATTATCAATGTCAAGAAGTTCCAAGCGATAGGTGCAGAGCATGTCATGCACACACTGAGTACCTTGAACACATACTATCGGGGTGTCCCATCCACGCATGAACGACGTATATCTACAGACATAATGCGGCCCTAAGAGTGCTCTACTACCATCTTTGTCGCTACGGTGTTTTGTTCGCGACTCTGCCCTGATGAACGCTCCAAGGGAGATAGAGTCAATTGTCCAAAAAGAGAGGTACCAAATTTTCTGGAACAAAGATTTTTGGACAGCAGTCTCTGTTGCACACTCGAGGCCTGACATTGTTCTCCAAGACTTCGAGAAACGAACTATATTCGTGATC
>JAABKJ010007751.1:0-11618 GCA_011634705.1 Andricus grossulariae
TCACCTTAAAAAATACACACATCAAAATCACATTTCAATCATAATTTATAGGGCATTTAAGTCAAAGCGAGACACCAACCCCACTCCCCCTACGCAGAGAATATCCTTGAAATCGGTCCTAATTAAAAAAATATATGATTCAAAAATGAAAATGGTGAAACGAAATACTTAGATTTAAATTAAAGAGTGTGATATTTGCAGGTTTGGGGAAAAAGTTATTCAAGTCAAAATCATACAGCGCCTACCCTACGCAATACATATTTTATGAGAGAAAAAGTATTAACTTTTCGGGTAACAAATGACACATAAACATAAGCAATTATTTCTTTAATTTCGTGCTTTAAATTTCATCTTTTTTAAAATAAAAATGTTGTTCCTCAACTGTTGAAACATAAACTTGAGTTGAGTTTTTTTTTTGTAGGAAAATTTAAATTTTTTAACGCAATGGGTTTAATTCGAAAATGTTGAAATGAAAAGTCATATGATGTATTCTTCACGCAAGCAAGAATAATCCTAAGCTGGTTTTTTGTTTTTCTTACAAATTTTTGTTCTCTGACGAGTGTAGAAGAAATATGCGGATTGTTTCGGAAGCTAAAGGAGCTCTATTGTCTATCTGGCGAATTGGGAATAAAGAGCTCGATTGGGAGCTTTCTCTCCTCGTCTTTCCCTTTAAATGGTTGGGCAAAGAATTTTAGAAATGTCGCGTGAGTAATATGCGACGATTGTACGATGCACTTGTAAAAAAGTCGTCCTCGACGGCAACGAAACCGCGTATTGTTCAGTAGACCGGTGACCTGCGAACTCTCCCACACTCGGTTCGCACACAGAAACCAACTTTAGTCTGAATTTGTCTTTAAAAGTGTGTGTGTGTGTGTGTATTTGAGTATACGTGAGCACACTCGTTTACTTAGATATTCTTCATGGTACCAGGTAGAACGTAAGGCACGCACTTGGTTTTGTACGAGCAGGTGATAACCGCGAAGCAGGAGGCACAATATCGCTCCAGACCTTATTCGCAGGGTGACCAGTCTTTTAAATTTATTAAAAGGAAAGCTGCACCTCATATTTTAATTTGCGCCTTAACGTTTTACTTTGGAAGAAAAAAAAAACACAAAAAAAAAACAAAAGGTAAATTCCACAAGTCATGTTATAGCATTCCTTATATTAAAAAAACGTCAAACAATACGAATATTTGATTAAAAAATATTTTCAAAGGGAAGTAGCTCTACAAACACGGGACGAAATCTATTTTTTCTTGTATTTTTCAAATCCAATTACGCGAGAGTGCAAAACAAACTCAAGGTGTCTAAACATACTTGTCAGAGGTCGTTCAAAAATTACGTCAAACATCGGGGGGGGGGGGGGGGGAGAATGTGACATCACACATGAAAAATATAAATGTGACTAACTATTTTTTGAAATACTTTAAAAAATGAAAATTATTGATTTCATTTCACAACTAAAGTATCCCAGTACAGACTTGAACTTGCTGCCCATATTACCTCTTAACCCATTTTTAAAAAATTCTTTCTTCCCCTGTTTTCTTATTTTCTATATTTTTTATCTAAAGTGAGTTCAATGAGTTGAAAGTTAATCCTTTTTAATTAAAAAGTCGACTATTATATTTAGGTTATAGAAAGTATATCTTTTTGTTAAAAAATCCACTTGGTTGAAAACTGAACTTTTTGTTTGAAAATTCGCTTGTTTTTAAATAAAAATTAAATTTTCCTACTGAAAATTTAACTAATCCATTTTTGGGTGAAACATTGACCGTTTTTAGTTGAACATTCAACTAATAAATTTGTCATTGAGAATTCATCTTTTTTGCTTGACAGTTGAACTACGTTGTTAAACATTCGTTTCATTGGTTGAAGATTGAAATATTATGTTGAAAATGCGCTTTTTTTTGTTTAAATTTTTTTAACTGTTAATTTAAGTATTCTATTTTTTGTTGAAAATTGATCGTTTTTGGTCGAAAATTCAATTATTAAGTTTTTCATTGAGAATTCATATTTTTTGCTTGAAAATTGAACTACTTGATTGAATGTTGAACTAATTTGTCCAACAGTCCCTTTATTTATTACAAATCTATCTGTTTCGTTGAAAATTAGTTTTTTTTTTTTAAATGAAAATTAACTTGATTAACTGAAAATTCAACTATTTCATTTCTGGTCGAAAATTGATCGTTTTTAGTTGAAAACTCAAGTATTTTTGGTTGGAAATTACCCCTTTTGTTGAAAATTCAGTTGTTTTGTAGAAAATTCGTCTGTTTGTCTTGAAAATTCAACAATTTGGTGGACATTTTTTTATCTCTTGCATGAAAAATCTTTCTTGATTGAAAATTCATCTCTTTTGGAAGAAATACTATCTTTTTTGGTTAAAAGTGCACATTTTTTGTTGAGAATTAATCATTTTTCTTTTCAAATTTAACTATTTAGTTCAAAATGCAACTGTTTTTAGTTGAACTTTAATCTTTTTTATTTAATAATTCGACCAATCGGTTGAAAATTCAACTATTTCGTTGTAAATACAACTGTTTGGTTTATAATAATTATTATTATTATTATTTTTTTAATAGAATAGGTAGAAAAGTTCTTGGTTGGAAATTCACCTTTTTGGCTTGAAGGTTCAACTATTGGTTTAAAAAATACAATTGTTTACGGTTGAAGTTTAATACTTTTTGTTTGAAAATTCGACTATTTGGTTGAAAATTCATATTTGTTGGTTGATAATTTAAATATTTGGTTTAAAAAGCAACTATTTTCTTAAAAAATTCCTCTCTTTTGCTTGAAAGCTCAACTTTTTGGTTGTAAATACAACTGTATGGTCTAAAATTAATTTGTTTGTTTGTTGAAAATTCAACTGTTTAGTTGAAAAACCTTGACGAAGAATGAGAGGGATGGAAAATGTTTTCAAAATAGCGTAACGTAGTTTTTCAACGACCTCTTACATCTTCCTTAGTTACACTCTGAATATTCCAGAAAGTGAAATCTTAATACTGAAGAATAATCACATTGACGTAATTATAAACAATATATCTGAATAGTCGAGTACCTTGTTACACATAGAAGAATAGTTTACAGATAAGACAACCTGAGTCTATTCCGCAACACTGATAAAAGCATGAATCGAATTTGGTTCTATAATCAAATTTTCTGATTCAATGAAAACGTATGAAGTATTTGAAATACATACTCCAGTATTGATAATGGTTAACAACAGGTTGAAGAATTGCTTTCAGTGGAAATAAATGTTTTGTATATGTAGATCAACAGGCAGACTGAACATATACGAGAACAGTGAAGTGCGTGTGACCTTTATCGCTAAGTGAATAATTATTGGGTGCTCACCTGTTCGCGTACAAAGTGTTTGCCAGATAGGCTACCACGGTCAATATTACTTAAGTCACCGGTATAATCACTACATTCTTATCAAAAGCGCATAAGTGTCACGGAATCTAGACGTGGGAGTCTTTTTGCATGATATGCTCAAAGTATGCTCTTTGAGGAATGCTCAGAGAATTTCTAAACCTTGTTTGTTAAATGGCATTCGGCCAGAATGATGTCAGATTCGAAGTTACTTGGTATCAAAAGAAATAGAAGCTTTCTGAGAATTCCATTTAGTTTAAAATAAAAGAAATTTTATGTAACTAAATTCTAATTAGAATCATTAAATGTAAATTTAGAAATCGGTTTCGTTTTAAATAAGTTAAAGGAAATGAGGTACTAACTGAATAACTATGGCCTCTTTCAGGAATAAAGAGAGGATATGGACCAATATTTATAGGTATTTCTAAATTCAATTAAGGTCGACTTCAATTGAAACGATTTTTAAAATTTACCAGGGAAATGCAGATTTGATAACTAATTAGGTATTCTCATAGTTTTATTTTACCTGACTCGATATACATATAGCGAATTTCATATCATGTGAATCAATAAAACGGAAACTTCAATCCCCTTTTAGCAGTGTTTTATATTCTTTCATAATGTTAGAGATAGGGACATTGTTTTGCTTTTATACAATGATCATTAAATGTACGACTTATCACATCCTAATTTCTCAATAGTTTTTTTATAATCCAACAAGGGCGTGAAAGTTTACAAACTAATAGTAGTATTTTCAAGATACCACAAATTTCTTTTGGACAATAAAATACAAAATATCGGATCTTATAAAAATTTTACGAGCCTCACATTTAAGTTATATAAAATACCAATTGAATATATGAGAACAAAACATTGAAATTATCTGTCGATTAGGCAGTATAGCTTGTTTGCAAATGAAGTAAAGTAGAACCAATATTTTCTGCAGAAAAAAATGAAAAATAAACAGTTTATAATTCATGATAGTCAAAGAAAACCATTTTCGACTCTAATGGTATTTTGAATCTATTTTTAGCCTAAATATAAGCTGCAATAGGATTGATTCTTGACTCTGAAATGGGAGAAAAGATTATATTTGTTTTTTTCTGTGTTATTAAAGACGGAAATTCAAAGGTGGGACTCAATTTTGATCTGTAACAAGATTGAATCTCTAGTCTGTTTTTTAACGCGCAACAGGTATTAAGCATTTTTAAAGACATTTTAATACCCGCATCGTTTTAAAATAATGGGATACACCATCTGATAAGAAATAAGCCATGTAAGAATCGGTACAACTGAAATACGTTTAAGCAATATTTAATTAATTTCTCAGTTGATTGCAGTGATTTACTTCGAACTAAAGTTATTATTTTCATGTAGAGTAAAGATGATTTTCCCTCGACAATAATTGTCCTTTATTAACTGGCAGTGTTGATATGTGTTTTCGGTACAAATAGTCCCTTTAACCCTTTCCACTTAACTGAATTGACCAAAGATTTAGTAGAATCAACCAAAAAGTTGATGAATGCCAAGAAAAATATTTCTGAATGTTGGCGTACAACCCGAGACAAAAATGTTTTGACTCAAACAACTTTTTTCATGAATCTTTAGAAATTTTATGATATTTCAATGGAATGTTTATTATAAATTCTGCCACCATATTCATCCTCCTTTCGATCATAAACATTCCTTCATCGAATATAGTTACAACTGCCAAGCCAAACTTTCATTACTAATTTTACATTAATTTCATGAAAATCATGATTCAGCCACTGGTGAAAATTAATATACCCATCAGATAGGTATACATCAACTCAACCATCACGTTTCATTCCTTAATCAACCTACAGCTGATGAATTCATCAGTCCTAACGAACTAAGAAGAAATAAAAAAGGATAAACATAGTCCTCGCAGTACCTGGCGTATGTGTGGTGGCATCCAGCGATACCGGAGGCATGACAGTACTCCTGGGTATCGAATGAGGTGGTTGATGCTGCTGATGCTGGGGATGGGAGAGCGTTTCAGTCTCCTGATAAGAGGGATAATCCGCATAAAAGGGTTCGTGAGCATTCACGAGGGTGTCCAACATGTGGAGAACCATCTCCGAAGAGGTTGGATTGGTCGTCGCGATTAATCCTGTCTCTTGATTGCCCAGGTAGGAGCCAATGAGCGCCGCGGTGGCCGGCGCCTGCCCCGAAGGCCGCGACCCCGACGTTTCGACACTCACAACGCCCGCCGTGACGTCTTCCAATTATCCTCGACAATTGCACTCTTTTCGATAACCGAACTTTTCGCTAGCATTCGCCTGCTTTTTTAATGTTTTCACAAAATCAGAAGCTCACAGTTATCACACAACCAGATTTTTTTTCTGTAATTTGCTTAAGATCCTAATTTTTGAAACAAAATGTGATGTCTTCTAACAGGGATGAGATCAACATTCAAGTATGCGTGATCACAGATCTAGGTTTCTATATTCTACCTTTATATTTACTGGTATCTTAATATTTCATTGGTATTTTCTTGGTGCATTGGTAGTTCACTGGTTTCTCTTCACTGATACTTTGTATTAAGATCTAGTTTGTTTCCTTAGAGTATTATAGTCATCATCCCCTTCAATAATTCCAATATCTTTCTGAATAATATATTCTTGCACATATGCTTCTAGATGAAAAGGTTCGTGAAGCACATGTGTTCGCTTTCGCTTCACCGGGCCTTTAAGTACCTCTCTGAACCCTTCTCAGATGTATATACCAAAAGATGAGGATACCATAAGTACGGAAGACAATTTAGACACCAGCAGGAAGGAAACTCAAGGGATCCAATCACTACCAGCAACAGGTGTCCAGGTATGAAACGGTATGGCTTCACTGACAACACAGTGTTGATGAAACACGCACTCTGGATCCGAGAGAATCAGACCCTGATCACAAACTCATTAAGTACACCTCACTGATAATAAATATATGAAAAACGGGATATTTTCCTGATTCCTCAGCACGCTAACTGACGGTGGACTCGCGAGGGAAGTTGCGGATGCGGCGAGGTCCTGCGGATATTGGATCTGCCGCATGCCGTATAGGATTCCTACGTTCAGACTGCACTAGGGGAGCACACCACTTGACGTGAGCGCGCGTGTCACTGTGACGGAGCCACAAACCGTTTCCGCTGTCGGCCTCGCCGCTTCCCTTCTTCCTTTCCATGGACGTCTACCCCCACCTCATTTCACCCCACTTCACCCCCACCACACCCCTCAACGCCTCTGAACGTCCAACATTTTCGTTTCGTTTCGTTTGCAGAGCATGGTGCGTGTCGACGAGGTTGGAGACTGTTGGTGGTGTTGGTTGGCCTGGTGGTAGGGATCTTGCTTTGTGTGAGTCGATGAGGAGAAAGGGGGGTGAGAGGGGTAGCTAACGCCCCCTCGATCCTTCAACCACCTGCTGCCCGCTACTGTACGAATACGAACCATACCGGCGATATACGTGCAGCGACTTTACTGGGACATGTGTCTAACTGACTGTCTTGTCCCACCGACCGATTCTCCGATGCATTCTTCAGTATTTTTCAGCGAGCTGCCAAAAGTCTTCAAAAGTGCGTCAAAGTCGATCTGGTTTGAATAGAACGATGGTCAACTGACGTAAGGGATTGACGTTTTTGTCAAAAATCAGAATTCCACTTCAGGAAGAATCAGAATTTTACTTTGAAAAGAGTCAAGAATGGAATGCGAATTGATGAATGTTAGAGAATTTGGAGAATCAAAAGTTGGGCATTGCTTATCCTAGAAAATATATGAGACTTTGTGATTGGCAATTGTTTCATTTTATAATAAGTAAACTTAACACAATGATGTTACTGGTCTTTCAATTAAAGATCTTCCTGTAAGTTGAAGCTGTTAAAGTTAAAGTTGGGAAAACAGTCATCACTTTTGCTGAAATGATTGTTCAATATTATATGTTTTGCAGACAAAGTCGTCTCTTCAAATCGTCAAAGTAAGCTTCTATTTGTGGAAGTTGAAAATTGATTCGAAAGGCATCAATGATAAAGTATTGCTGATTGAGTATACAGAATTCTAGGATCTTAGGATTAACATTTATAACTATCTCTAATTAGCCGATCACACTGACTTTTGGAAACAAACTTCTCTCGCTTTAAGGCTTTTTTGTGCAATGAATTATTCGTATTTTTCCACCAGCAAGATTCTTGTTACATCACCAGGATGCGAAACCTAAAGTACCTTTTATTCAAAACATCTATTTGTAAAATACATATATTGCAATTTTACAATGCAGTGCTTGTAATTTTCACATTAAAATTTGTATTGTAAAGTGTTGTAAAATTACAAACATTTTTAACAGTGAATTAAATAAAAATTGACGAATAAAGTTTTACTATGACGGAACATTAGCACAAGTATATAGTTCCCAAAGATATACATGATATTAACTGATATTGATAATTGGTTGATGAGAGAATTACAGTTTTTGTTAAAATTTCTGTAAACTTTCACACGTTTTTAAAGAATATTTTGTATTCCCAATCCTAATCTAAGAACTTGAGATCAAGATTGATGATCATACTGATTATATTAAATAATGTAAAAACACCTAACTTTATGTTTGTAATAAACGCAACCAAAATAACTTATTCTGAATGAGCAAAATTAGTCAGTTTTTATCGCAATACTATTTTGAGCCTAAAACAAACATCACCGTGAAGCGTGTATGTGCGTATTACGAAATAATTAAGCTCGTAGCGAAAGTCGCAGGTAATTGTGATAGCGCAATCGGTAACTAATTGTTGGCTAGAAACCAGTAATAACCACAACTACACGTTATTATTACTTTTTATTGCCATTGTTGGGTGAGCGTATACTTAGCAAATGATTTTAGATTTTTTAGGCCGTTCACTTTTTTGTGTCACATACAGTCGCAGTTCGTGCCTTTGACTTTAACAAAATAATAATATATTTGTCTTTTTATTACCTTCAAAGTAAATATTGGGCAAAACATACATGATGCGATATAAAATATAATTAATTTAAAGATATTGATTAATGACTCATTTAAATAGAATTCTGATTAACTCAGATAAGTAAAGCAGTTTATAAAATAAATATATTTTTCACCAGAGATAAGGATAGTTTCTTTTTTGATTTGTTTCATACAAATCCGAATGAATTAAAATCGAACGTCATGGGTATGATTCTTTTTTTTTCGAGGGGCAGAAAACGAAGTGCGGCCATTGTTTAAATAGGATATATGTGCTCATGTGTTATAATATAAAGGGGCCCAGATTCGTGGTTCGCCCACGCACTTAGTTTCATGGGCCTAGCCTATTTTTGAGAGGGTTCTTGAGAGGGAAGAGGGCTGTGGGGTGAGGGGAAAGACCGGATGCAGAGGCGAGGCAGGGGGTTCGGTACAGTGGCTCGCACGTGATACTGAGGGGACCGGAAGTGCTCCCTCCCTCTCGTCTCGTACTTCGTTCCTATACTATAGTCGTAGTGAAGTCCCATGCCAGCAGATCCAATGGCAATAGGGACTTACCATGCACTGTAAGTACAATAAAAGGACGCGAGACTCAATTCCCCTTGAGCACTCCCACCTCAGGATATGCGGAAATTCCTCTCCCTTTTACACCAAGTTTGTTTACCATTTCGGAATATCCATAGCAATTTCCAGACATCATCCAAGTCATTTTCGGAAATTTATTTCATTTTAGAGAGGATAGGGAAATGTGGACAAACCATATGAAAAATGTTGAGTAAAAGAAAGTTATGAGAAGGAATACGAACAGCAAATAAAAGAGTATATTATGGGTAAAGAATATGGAGGATTAACAAAGGGGGTCTTGGTATAGATACAATGTATATCTCTGGATACGTTTCTGAATATCTATTATGATCTTGTGAGGTACGAGTGGCTGCAACCATTGGCGTTGCCTCTGAAGAATTCTTAAAATTTCGGTTAGAGATATTTAAAAATTCTACAGGGATCTTTAGCCCACTTAAAGATTATTACTTTATGTATCTTAAAATTCTGCATTAAGGTTATCAGGATAGCTACAAAATCCCAATTCCGAAATTCTCTGACTTTTCCCTTACCAATTTTTCATTTTCTCTCACCGTTATACATTATGATTTCCGGCACAAAAACTATCTTGCACCTAGGAGATCAATAATGTTATTGCAAATAAAAGTTTGTTACTAAATTTACCTTAAAGGATTTTAGTTTTTAACAAAATACATGATTTTTCAACCAAATAACATGAATTTTCAACCAAACATATGAATTTTCAACCAAGAAGATTACATTTCTGACAAAAAAATCAGAATAAAAAACAAATGAAAATACGTGAATTTTAAACCAGGCAGTTAAATTTTCGACCAAAAATATGAATTTTCAACTGGAATGATGAAACTTCAACAAAAATGTATTTTTAACAAAGGACGTAATTGTTTAACCTAGTAGTAAAATTTTCAATCAAAAAGACAAATTTTCCAAATAAGTGTTGAATTTTCATCCATGAAAGATTTGTTAGGCAAACACACAAAAAATATAAGCAAATTGTTTAATTTTCAAACAAAAAATTGATTTTCAACGGAACAGTTGAATTTTCAACCAAGAAAGACTAATTTTAAACAAAATAGTTGAATCCTCAACCAAAATAGAATAACTTCTAACCGAACAGTTTCATTTTTAAACAAAAAATATGAAATATTCTGCGATAAAAGATGAATTTTAAAAAACAACAAAAAAGTTTAATTTTCAACCAAAGAAATGAATTTTCAACCAAAAAGATAAATTTTTAACTAATGAGATTACTTTTCTACCAAAAAAGACGAATTTCAACAAAATACATGACTTTTCAACTAAGTAGTGGATTTTTCAGTCCAAATAAGCAAAGACTTTCCCACAAAATAGTTCCATTTTCAATAAAAAAAGATTAAACCTAAAAATATGAATTTGCAAGAAAATAGTTGAAACATCAATCAAAACCGATTAATTTCGAACGAAACAGTTGCATTTTTAACTTAAAAAAATGAAATTTCTACGATACGAGATTTTCAATTAAGGAGTTTAATTTTTAACCAAGAAAGATTGTTGAGATAATAAAGAAAGAAAATTACATCTAAAATGTTGAATCTCCATGCCAAAAATACAATTTTATTTTCTACAAAACACTTGTATTTCAAAATGAAAAATATCAATTTTCATTTGAAAAATTTAATTTTTAACCAAAGAAATGAATTTTCTAACTGAAAATTTTCAATTTTAAAGAAAAAAACGGTTGAATTCAACCAAAAAAACAAAAAAAGACAAGAAACAAAATAGTTGAATCTTTAACCAAAACAGATTAATTTTCAACCAAACAGTTGTATTTTTGAACCAAAAAAAAGGATTTTCAACAAAATAGATCAATTTTTAAGCAAAGAAATGAATTTTCAAACAAAAAGATGAAGTTTTATCTCATGAGATTACTTTTACACCAAAAAAGATGATTTTCTTTACAAAATACTTAAATTTCCAAAACGAAAATATGAATTTTCAATAAAAAAGTTATAATTTTCAACCAAAACAAATTAATCTTTAACCAGTTGTATTTTTAACTAAAAAAGATTAAATTTCTAGAAAAAATATGAATTTTTATAACAAATAAAAAAACAATTTCAATAAAATTAACTTTTCATACCAAAAAGACCAATTTTAAACAAAGTAATTGAATGATCAACCAAACCATAACATTTTTAGCCAGAAGATGAATTCTCAACCAAAAAAAAAAATTATAAAATTATACAAGTCTTACGCTTGTTATTTGTTAACACATTTTCTTATATCAATATAATTTAAATAAGGTTCTACGTTTATTTAACTGACACAATTTATATGTACGTTCATTCCCAATAATTTTATAACATCTTATTAAGATTTCGTGTGTTTATCGAAATCTCCCTGACTATTTCAGATTCTCCCTGATATTCCCTGACTTTCCCTGACTCAAAGAAGAGGAAATAGGGTAATATTCTCTCGAAAAAGCGGAAAATAGGGAAAAGATTAAACATTTATTTTTACATGTCGAAAAGAACAAACAATCTTTTTATAAGAAATATTATATTTTTAAATCATTTTTCAATGATTTCTGCCGTTAAATAAGTTATTTTTAAAAATTGGATAGACTTAGATCGTTGGAAATCCATTTACAGCAATATAAAAAAGTCCGAGAAAAAAATAAAATTAGTTAAATTCACAACTTTGATA
>JAABKJ010007752.1:0-11618 GCA_011634705.1 Andricus grossulariae
TTTAGTATATATAATATGTAATTTAATATACATAATTTAAATATATTCCGAAATATTATCTCATATTCCTAAATATTTCCTCATATTCTTACATATTCTCTCATATTCCTACATATTCCCACATTCTTCATATTCTTTGTATTCCCAAATATTCTGATATATCCTCTATATTCCCGGATATTCTTTAGGGAATATATTCCTGGTACACGTACGAAAAATCAGAGTGGTCGACCCCTCGTTCAAATACTTGCTTGAAATTTGAACTCCTTTGTAGAAAATTAATTTTTCTCATTTTTTTTCGGTAATAATTAATTATTTTAGTTGAGAATTCTTCTCTTTGGTTGAAAATTGATTTTTTCAACTGAAAATTTAACTATTCTAGAATAAGATTCATCAGTTTAGTTGAAACTTTATATCAATGAAGAAAAATTTAATTATTTTCTTAAAAATTAGTGTTTTTTGTTGGAACTTAATTTTCAAACTGTAAATTAAACTATTCTAGTTAAAGATTTATCATTTTTGTTGAAAATTAATTTCTTTGGGTGAAAATTTAATTATTTTGTTAAAAAATAGTGTTTTTTATTGAAACTTAATTGTTCTTATAGATTTAACTATTCTAGTTGAAGATTCACCATTTTAGTTGAAAATTCATTTCTTTGGTTGAAAATTGAACCATTTTGTTAAAAATACGTATTTTAGTTGATAATTAACTTTTATAGCTGAAATTTGAACTATTCCATTTTTGATTGAAAATTCAACTATTTGGTTGAAAATTCATGTATTTCTTTTTAAATTCAACATCTTCAAAAGCATTTTGTGTTGGTCCTAGGAAGTTATAAATCATCCAGAATTGGAACTTTGATGTAGGTGATTTTCTTCATTTTTTCTAACGTAATTCCAAAAGAAATGCAAAAATGGTCAAAATAGTATGGAAGTGAATAAGAATTTCTGTCTTCGATCCGTCCTAATGGAAAAATATTTGTGACAAGTGCACTAAATAGAATAAATTGAATTTTTCATTAGTGAATTATTATTTAAACTGAAAGTCACTGCGCGATCAATAACACTTTAATTGACGAGAATCCCAAGCATCCATGAATAATGCGGATTCCTGTTACGTATACATTAATCAATTAAACAGTTAATAGGCATCCAGTTATCCCCGTTTATAACCGGTAAATGTAATTATTTTGCCTCTCGTGTCCCAGATTCCTTTGAAGATAAGTTCCATACCAAATTCACAAAATCTGGGTATATGTTTGGTCAAAAAATATACAAGACAATTTAGAAATTTAGACTAGAATCATATTTCGAAAAATGTATCATAATATTTTTTTTTTGTTCTAAATGTGCCTAGAGTAGGAACAAATTTTTGAAAAGATAACGTTTTAAATGGCAAATTAAGGTATAATTAAGGCCTTTGGAAAGAATTGATGAAACTATGTTGCAAGGACACTGGAACTTGAAATTATGACCAATTTCGCGCATTGCTTGCAGTGGCCTTGGCCACAAATCCAGACACTTCAGACGTAAACAGACAGGGCTGTTTGAATCATTTCATTTTTTTTTCAATTTTTCCATTCTTCCTTTATATATAGGCACACTTTTTGAACAAAAGTTTGATAAAAAAATATTTTTATTGTAGTTATAAACAAAAAGGGGTAGTCAGGAGATGACTTATATATTCTTACCCAATACCTGCCCTTAATTTACAAATAATAAAGAAAATACTGATCATCATATACAAAACAGGGGAAATAGAATAACTTTTCACTAAAATAGGGGAATCAATTCTTTCAAATAAACTTAATGTGAAGGTACCATACTGGATTCAATATGAAACGCTTATGATTTTAAGTATATATTGCACTTTCAACAAAGTAGTTGAATTTTCAACCAAAAGAGATTTTCAACCAAAAAAGATTAATTTTCCACCCAAAAAGACGAATTTTCAACAAAAAAGATTAATTCCTAACCAACCAGTTACATGAGCAACCTAATAGTTGAACTTTTAAGCAAACGAGACGAATTTTCAACAGAATAGATAAACTTTTAACCGAATAGTTCAATTTTCAAGCCAAAAAGACTAGTGTTCAACAAAACAGTTAAATTTTCATCAAATTGATAACGGTTTTAATTAAATATTTTAATTTTTAACAATATATTTATACTTTTTTAATTGAATAGTTGAATTTTTAACTAACATGATGAACCTTCAAGCAACAAAATACATTCTTACAAAGAAGATTCATTTTTAACCAAAAAATTGAATTTTTACCAAAAATGATGAAATCTCTTATCAAGCAAGATGAATTTTCAAACCAAAAAGATCATTTTTAACCAAATAACAATCAAATTGTTAAACGAACAGTTTGATTTTCCACAAAATTATCAAATTTCCAAGCCAAAAGACGAATTTTCTACCAAATAGTTGAATTTTGAACCGAAAAATATCAATTTTCAACAAAACAGTTACAATTTTAACTAAAAATGATGCCTTCAACATAATTGTTGATTTTTTAAACCAAAAAGTTGATTTTTACCCAAACAATAAATTAATTGTCAAACAAACAGTTTGATTTTCCACAAGATTATCAAATGTCCAAGCCAAAAGACGAATTTTCTACCAAACAGTTGAATTTTGAACCGAAAAATATGAATTTTCAACAAAACAGTTACATTTTCAACTAAAAATGATGCCTTTAACAAAATTGTTGATTTTTTAAACCAAAAAGTTGATTTTTACCCAAATAATAAATTAATTTTCAAACAAACAGTTTGATTTTCTACCAAATTATGAAATGTCCAAGCCAAAAGAGGAATTTTTTACTACACAGTTGAATTTCAAACCGAAAAATATGAATTTTCAACAAAAAAGTTGAATTCTTTACGAAAAATGATGTCTTTAACAAAATTGTTGAATTTTCAAACCAAAAAGTTTATTTTTACCCAAATAATAATTAAATTGTCAAAAAAAAACTGTTTAATTCTCTACAAAATTATCAAATGTCCAAGCCAAAAGATGAATTTTCAACAAACAATTTTTTTTAATAGGTGAATTTTCAATTAAATCGTTAAATTTTCTGCTAAATTGTTGAATTTTCAAGACAAAAAATACATTTTCACAAAACAGTTGAATTTTTAATTCCAACCCGAAAATATGAACTTTCCACACTTACATTTTTTACGGAAATAATGGAATTTTTAAACCACAAATATGATTTTTAAACAAAACAGTTGCCTTTTTAAGCCAAAAAGAAGTATTTTCAAACAATTTAATGTTAGACTAAAAGCTATTAATTGTTATAACCAAAAATGGAATAGTTAAATTTTTCGTTAAAAAATTAATTTTTATCTGAAGAGATGAATGTTCCACTGGAATGATGAATCTTCAACTAGAATAGTTGAATTGTCGGTTAAAAAAATTATTTACAAAAAAAAAAGAATTTTCGACAAAATACTTAAATTTTCAACTGAAGAGAGGAATTTTTAACTAAAATGGTGTATCATTAACAAAAAATTAACTTTAAACAAAAATGTTCACCTTTTAACCATGTGATTGCATTTTCAAAAAAAATATCAATGTAAAAAAATATATGTTTCAAGTTTAAATCAAAAACAGATGAATTCAACTAAGAAAGTCGAATTTTCAAAAATTCTTAACTCGCAAATTGAAATTTTCTTAAAAAAGTTCATTTCTGAAAATGTATAGTTGAATTGTCGACCAAATTATGAAATTTTTTTGCCAAATTGTTGAATTTTTAACTCAAAGCTATAAACTATTAACCACAAATGGAAGAGTTTAATTTTCAATTCAAAAAATTAATTTTAAATCAAAAAGAAAAGAATTTTCAACCAAAGCGATGAATCTTCAACTAATAAAGTAAATTTTTCACAAAGCAGTCCAACTTTCAACCAGGGAGTTAACTTTTCAATCAATAAGATCAATTTTGTACAGAAAAAAAGATGAATTTACAACAAATTACATACATTTTCAACTGAAAATTGTCAATTTTGAACCAATAATTATTGGTTTCCATTATAACAGAATCATTCAATTTTCAATTTAATGAAACGAATTTTTAACTAAAATGATGTAGCATTAAAAAAAAATTAACTTTCAACAAAAATGTTTAACTTTAAACCATGTAATGACATTTTCAACAAAAAAAAAGGTCAATTGTTATCCAAACAATATATTAATTTTAAATCAAAAACAGGTGTATTCTACCAAAAAATACGAATTTTCATCAATTCTTAGCCCGGAAGTTGGAATTCTTAACAGATTTTCATTTCCAACCATATTGTTGAATTGTCAACCAAATTATTAAATTCTCTGCCAAATTGTTAAATTTTCATACCAAACAGACAAATTTCCTACAAAACAGTGGTATTTTTTGAAAAAAAGTTCATTTTCAATCGAAAAAAAAAGAAGTTTCAAAAAATAGTTAAATTTTCAACCGAAGAGACGAATCTTCAACTAATAACGTAAATTTTCAACAAATTTGTCCAACTTTCAACCAAGGAGTTAAATTTTCAATCAACAAGATCAGTTTTCTAAAAAAAAAATTTACAACCAAATACATAAATTTTTAACTGAAAATGATCAATTTTTAAACAATAATTATTGATTTCCATTATAATAGAATAGTTAAATTTTCAGTTCAATAAAATTAATTTTTAACTGAAAAAGAACTAATGTTCCATAAAATAGTTAAATTTTCTAAAAATAGAAAGAATGCTTAACATAATAGTTTAACTTTCAACCAAGTAGTTGAATTTTCAACCACAAAGATAAAATCTCAATCAAAAATTTAATAGTTGAACTTTCAACTAAAAACAATCGATTTTTAACCAAAAATTAAAAAGTTAAATTTTCACTTCAAAACATGAATTCGAAAAGAAAAAGAAATTATTTTTCAACCAAATAGTAGAATTTTTAACCAACAGCGAATAATTCTGAACCAAAAATATAATAGTAGACTTTCTAATGAAAATTTAATCGAAAACAGAGGAAGTCTTTTTAAAAATTGGAAAAAATAGGAAAAGTGGAAAGAGTGTGAAGTACGTATGTACTAAAAAAAGTAGATATTTTACTTGTAAAACAAAATTACTAATTTTAATTTTTTCAAGCATTTCAAAAAAAATATTATTCACATTTATATTTTCCATGTGTGATGTCACATTCTGCCTTAACACCTCCCCCTATGTCACAAATCGTCACAAAACCTGTTACCCCCTCCCCCTATGTCAAAAATCGTCCCAAAATCTGTTACTCCCTATGTCACAAATCGTCACAAAACCGGTTACCCCCTCCCCCTATGTCACAAATCGTCACAAAACCTGTAACCCCTTCCCTCTATGTCACAAATCGTCACAAACCCTGTTACCCCCTCCCCCTATGTCACAAATCGTCACAAAACATGTAACCCCCTCCCCCTATGTCACAAATCGTCACAAAACATGTTACCCGCTTCCCCTATGTCACAAATCGTTACAAAACCTGTTACCCCCTCCCCCTGGCAGTGTGACAAATTTTTTGAACTTGTCCAGAAATATTTCAGCGTCAGTATCTTTATATATAGTGACACTTTTTAGGCACACTTTTTGAAAAAAAGGTGTAAACAAAATTTTTCAAATATTTTTGTTGTACTTATAAACAATAAAGAGTAGTCAGGAGATGACTTATATATTCACCCAATACCTGCCCTTAATTTACAAATAATAAAGAAAATACTGATTGGAAAATTTCAAATTTGACAGAAATCAACTATTTGCTTATAAGATTTTTTTAAAGGAGTCTATAGGAACGTGTCCATCTTTTTCTATTCTTGCCTCCACTTGAATTTCATTCAAAAGGAACCCGACTTGCGTCAAGGGCCGTGAAATCGTATTGGGATTTTCAAAAATTCGGCGTATCGAATTCCTGAGAGGCATTTTGTCAGATTTCCTCCATAATCCATAACTCCATACTATAAATGTGGGGTTATAACAGTCATTTTTGCCTCACTTTGTGGAGAGGAATCTCCACAGCTGCAAAGGGATCATAAATCCTACTGGGTAAATTTAATCAATTAGTCACTCTAACCACCAGGTAGCTAAATTCTCTGTCATAACGCAAAATTTATCGCATAAGGCTGCTAGTCCAATTACTCAATGTAACCAGTTACAACCTCTGTATACAAATATAGAATATGCTTTAATTAGTTATCCCCATTTGACTGATCAAACGTTCAAACATTTCAAATAATTTCTCACGAGTAGAAAACTTTACGTGGTGTCTTTGTGAAGCTCTTCGCCTGGGGTGATTGCTAGAGAGATTGATCAGCAACTTGGGTCATAGCAGTGTCGTGGAACAAACGCCTTGTTTAAATAAGCAACACAGGAATTCTAGAATTGTCTACAAATATATACTATGTATAATAATAATAATAATTTGAACCAACTTTACGTAGTTTAGTTTTTCAGTTTATTATTCAAAACATAGGACGTAATTTGAAACCAACTGAAGCAGGGCCTAAAATGTTTCAACTTTCGGACTATACAACTTTTGCCTGTCCACCCCCCCCCCCTACGGCCCAACTTACAAGAAGATGACAAACAAACTTTTTTTAAGTTAATCGATAACAGATTTCACAGGCAAAATGCTCTAAAAACAGGGTAAATAAGGAGATTTTTGAACGATAATAGGGAAATGAATTCTTTTAAACAAAATTAATATGACGGTACTATACAAATACAATTTAAAACACTTAAAGTTTCTAACATTTCAAGTAAAAATATTGCACTTTTGGCAAAATAGATTCATTTTTTTTAATAGTTCAATCTTCTACTAAAAGGAAGAATTTTTAACATAAAAATTATTTTTTACCAATAAAGTCAAACTTCTCATAAAATACATGAATTTTTAACGAAATAGTTGAATTTTCAAACAAAAAACATTGTTTTTCATCCACAAATCAAGTAGTTCAACTTAAAGATGAAAAAATGATTTTTAACATTAAAAAACAACAATTTTTCAACAAAATAGTGAAATCCTCAACCAAAGTGGATTAATTTTAATCAAATTTTGAACCAAAAAAAAGATGAAATTTCTACTAAAACAGATAAATATATGAACCAAAAAGACGAATTTTCAGCTAAAAGACATCAATTTTCTTCCAAAACTGTAATAATTAAATTTTCAGATAAAACAAATTAATTTTCAACAAAATAGTTCAATTTTTCACCAAAGGGATAAATCTTCAACCAAAAAATTAATTTTTAACAAAGTAGTTCAACTTTTAACCAAGTAGTTGAATTTCCAACTAAAAAAATGAAAATGAAATAGTTATATTTTTAACCAAAAAGATTAAATTTTAACCAAAAAACAAAAGGCATTTTCAACAAAATAGTTACATTTTCAGTAAAAGAGATGCATTTTTAACTAAGCCAAATAGTTGATTTTTAACCAGCAGTTGTATTTTTAAACAAAAAGAATGACCTTTCAACCAGAAAAAAAAATCAATTTTCAACCAAAAACGGAACAGTTACATTTTTAGTGAAGAAAATTAATTAATTTAAAGGAAATTAATTCTAAATAAATTGTCAACGAAGAATAGAATAATTATACTTTTGACTAAAATGATTAATTGAAACCCAGAAAACAAGAAGTTCTACTTTCAAAATATTAGTTGATTTTTCATTATTTTTTGTGAATTCTCATCGAAACATTAATAATAGTTAACATTTTAACAAAAAATATTTGAATTTTAATTCAAAAACAGTTGAATTTAATAAAAAATACGAATTTTCAATACAATAGTTGAATTTTCAACCAAAACAGATTGATTTTCAACCAAGCAGTTACATTTTTAACTAAAAGGCATGACTTTTTAAATACAAAGAATTATTTTTTCAAAGACAAGATGAATTTTCAACAAAATACATGAATTTTCAACTAGAAAAGATCGAATTTTTACGACATTTTTCACGAATTTTTAGCAAAATAGTTAAATTTTCAACCAAAGAGATGAATTTTCAAATAAAATGATGTTTCCTTAAGCAAAAGAATGAATTTTCAAGCAAAGGGTTCAACATTTAACGAAAGCGTTGAATTTTTAACCAAAAAGTTTATTTTTTAATCAAGAAGATTAATTTTGTACAGAAAAGGTGAATTTTCAACTGAATAGTTGAATTTTAACCTAAAAAAGATCAATTTTGAACCAAAAGTGAAATATTTATACTTTCACTCAAAAATAATAATTTTCAACCAAAAATGAAATCAACTTTTACCAAAATAGTTCACTTTCAAAAAATAGATGAATCTTCAAACAAAAAAAAAAAAAATTTAACAAAATGGTTCAATTTCTAACTAACAAATTAAATTTTTTCATCAAAAAAGATGAGTTTTCAACAAAATAGTTGCATCTTCAACAAAATAATTAAAGTTTCAACTAAATAGTAGGATTTGTAGCCAAACGAGATGAATTCCAAACCAAAAATATAATAGTAGACTTTCCAACAACAACAAAAAACTTTTAACCAAAAACAGTTGAGTTTACTTATTGGGTTCTATTAATTTAGGTCAAATTTAAGCGAAAAAACGAGGGAAGAGGAAAGTTTCTTGAAAACAAGGAAATAAATAATAATAATAATAATAATAATAATTCTTTAAAAAGAAGGAAACGAGTTTATGAACACTCGGTAATGTTTTAAGTTAATCTTTAAATTATATCAATGTATTCAAACAAAAAAGAATGTCTGAAGAATTTAATTAAAAGTATTCTCATACCAGTAACAAATAGTTTTAACTCATTATTCTTTGTTCAATTGACGGTTATAAAAAAATTATATTTATATTTTGTATTTAAAAAAAGGAGTGGGCTTAGTTTTAGTGTCAGATGACATTTTGAGGAGGAGGGTGGTCACTAAAATGTCACAAATTGTCACAAGAGGAATGTTTGAGACACAACAATTAGAGCAATAAAGTAATAAGCAAAGGGACTTGAAATGGGCAGAATGACGTGAGGTAATAATTTCGAGTATTAGGTCACGTGACCCTCTTGGAAGGTAATCATGTCACGCCTATCCAAATAGACATCTGCCAGGTGTTCCTTCACACCTATTCCTATAGGAGAGGTCCCAGGTCAGTTTCTTCCAGGACCATTAATACCATTAGAGTTTCTCTGACCATGACTTCTTCACAGTTGTTATGCCATTGGGATTCTTCCATCTTCCCCTCGCTGAGAGTCTTTTCTATTGTACCTAGGAGAAGAATCATTTTATGCTAGCTCGCTATATTCACTATTGACTATATTGCACAGCTACCTACTGACAAATTTGAGAAAGACGAGCCAAGTGGTCATTCGACGAGGGAAAACAAATTTCAGCAAGACCATGGACCGCCCACGGCGAAACAACATTTTCGCGAGCCAAAACCACTTCAAGAAAGACCGGAAAATTTTGCTTTTCATCTAAACTCAATTATTTCGAAAGACAGGATTACCCGCGGAGAGCGCAACTTGTAACTGCATAGATTCCACATTTTCAGAGAAGTCCGACTTGAGTGGAAATTGTAGTCCATAAACTACGTTTATGCTTGGAGATTGATGAATAACATCTGCTATCCTTTCACAATGTTAGGGGTAAACATTTTTATGTTTAACTGAAACTTCTAAGATTTTAGACTGAAGATCCAAAGTCGTTGTCCGGTGCAGTAAAGCGCCATCCCTCTAGTGTCCATTATAGTCAATGATTCGTGTCGTATGCAAATTTTTGAAAAATGATGATTTTCGATATTTTGGTTACAGGATAGTAATATTGTCTGTCCTATAGTTAAAAATTGAATATGTTAACTATAAATTTCTAGAGAACTATAAGCTTCGGTGATGAATCAAGAATAATCAAAAATAATTTAATATCAGACATTGCAGCCCAAAGTGCTCTCACGAAATGAGGAAATAAATTTTTTTGAAAAAAAATTAATGCAGATATCATGTTGAATTCAATCAGAAACGCTTCAAATTCCTGAATTCTAAGCCGAAATATATTGAATTTTGAACAAAATATTTGAATCTTAAGACAAAAAAGATTTTCTACAACATGAAATAAAGTTTCAAAACAAAAAGACAAAGTCTAAACAAAAAAACTAATTTATCATCAAAAAGTTGCAGTACCCACCAAATAGTTTAACTATCAAGCAAAATAGACCAATTTTCAACAAATTAGTTGAACTTTTAACCAAGAAATTTTCTACCAAAAAAGATGAATTATTAATGCAAAGGGACGCATTTTTTATCAGAAAGATTCAAGTTTGTCCATAAACAGTTGCATTTTCAACCAAAGAGTTGAATTTTTAACAAAATAGCTCAATTTATAATACACAAAGATGAATTTTAAACTAAGAAGATTCATTTTCTATCAAAAGTAGAATTTTCAACAAAAGACGAACTTCCAACCAAATAGTGAAATTTTCAACTAAAAAAAAGCTAATCTTGAATCTTCAAACAAATAGATAAAATTTCAACAAAGAAGATTAACCTCCTACACAAAAAGACGAATTTTCAACAAAAGAGTCACTTTTTGAACTAAGAAAAACGATTTTTTTTTAAACTGTTGATTTTAAAGGCGTTTCGATGATTTTTTAGAATAGAAATTAATTAATAATTTTCAATCAAGAAATATGAATCATCATCCCAAAAAGATAAGTTTTCAACCAAAATTGGAATCATTAAATTTTCAGTTGAAAAAAATTAATTTTCAATCAAAAAAACTAACTTTCAATCTTAACCAGGGGTTGATCACCAAAAAAGATCAATTTTTAACTATAAGTACTAATTTTCTACCAAAAAAGAGGAATTTTTACGCATAAAGGATCAATTTTCAACCTAAAATGAGTTAGTTGAATTTTCAGATAGAAAAAATTAATTTTTGACTCCAGCAAAATTTTTTAACATAATAGTTCAATTTTTATCCAAAGATCTAAATCTTAATGAAAAACAATTTTTTGACAAGATTTTCAACAAAAAATAAATTTTCAACATTGTTAAATCTCAAAGCCAAAGAGACGAATTATCTACAAAAACAGTTAAATTTTCAACCATAGAAGATTATTTTTAAACCAAAATTAATTTTCTACCAAATAGTTATATTTTAAAATAAATAGTTTAAAATAAATTGTTTAATTTTCAAGTCAAAAAGACGACATTTCTACAAAACAGTTGAATTTCTAGCAAAAAAATATGAATTTTTAACACGAAAGTTGATTTACAACCAAATAGTTGAATTTTCAACTAAAATGATGAATCTTTAACCCAAAAGAATTTTAATCCAAAATGAAGATCAGCTTAATTCTCAACCAAGACAGATTAATTTTTAACAAGTAAGATTAATTTTCTACCGAAAAATAAGAATTTTTAACAAAATACATGAATCTTTAACCAAATAGTTGAATTTTAATTAAAAAGTTTAATTTTCAATCAAAAATGGAATTGGTCAATCAACAGTTTAAAAAATTATTTTTCGTCGAATGAAATAAATTTGCAACTAAAATTTTCAACAACAAAAAATACTTCAACAAAGGAGTTCAACATTCAACCCAACACTCCAATTTTAGAACAAAAAGATTATTTTTAACA
>JAABKJ010007753.1:0-11618 GCA_011634705.1 Andricus grossulariae
TAGTTGCAGTGAAAAATAAGGGCCTTAGATGCATTGTGCCCGGGTTCTTGCGTTAGCAGTGGCTGCCATATTGTACAAGGGTGCTGACTGTTTGATAACAGTAATCTACAACGAGTTATAATGTGCTTATTGTTTAACCATAGTGTAAATATCTAAATTCAATGCTTTTGGAAATAAATAATTGAAATTACCTGAAAAATCATTGTTATTTTACAACACCCCATGAAAACGAGCATAAGTCTATTTTTATAAGTTGTTTGCAATGCAAATGTAGATCAACTCTACAATCTCTAAATGAAAATCATTCGATGAATAGAAATGAGAATTTCTATTTTTTATTGAAAATCCAACTACTTGGATGAAAGTTGAACTACTTTATAAAATATTGATTTCTTCTTTTTTTAAGATTGATCATTTTAGTTGAAAATAACTTCTCTTGCTGAATCTGTGTTTTATTGAAAATTATTGTATATTGTTAAAAATTCGTCTCGTTTGGTAAAAAAATGATCTCAGGGAAATCTTTGATTCAAATGCAACGACTTGATTGAAAAGCTTTTTGGTTCAAAATTCTACCAATTGTTTGAAATTTGAACTGCTTTGTTTAAAATTCATCATTTTCCTATTAAAGATTCACCATTTTGGTTAAAAAATTCATCTTTATAGTTGAAAATTTTACTATGTATTGAAAATACTTTTTGTTTTTGGTTGAAGTATAATTTCTTTGAATGACAATTGAACTAATTGATTTTTGGTTGAAAACTGATCCTTTATATTAGAAAATTCAACTATTTCTTTGAGGATTCCAGTACTTTATTTTCAGTTTGTCTTTTCTGGTTTAATTTCACTTTTTTTGTATTTAAAATAAAAATCTTTTTTCTTTAAAATATCGGGTATTACTTTTTCCGTTATTTTTTGGTTTCAAAATTCCAGCGCTTGGTTGAAAGTTTACTACTTTGTTAACAAATATTTCTGTTTTGTTGAAGATTAATCGTTTCAGTTTGGTTGGTGAAAAATTAATTTTTTCTAACTGAAAATTGAAATAATGTTTTTTTTCTTGAAAAGTGATATTTTTGAGTCAAAAATTCAACTATTTGGTTAAGGATCCAACTATTTTCGTTGAAAATGAATTTTTGTGGTTAAAAATTCCCCTTCTTAGTTGAAAGTTGAACTACTTTATGAACATTCTTTTTATTTTGTTCAAGGTATATCTTTTAAGTGTAAAGCTCATCTCTATTCCTGAAAAAGTCACTATTTTGTACAAGATTCTTGTTTTTTGTGAAAACATAATTTTTTGAACTAATTTTTTTGGTGAAATATAATTTTTTAAACTTGAAATTGAACTATTTGATATTTGGTTGGAAATTGCACTTTGCGAGTTAAAAATTTAACTATTTGAATACTCCCTGGTCGATTTTATATTATAAAATATAAAATTAGCAGAAAAATATAAGAATTTGGTACCGAAAATATTACAATTAGTTAAATTAATTTCTTTTCTGCAACATTCTATATTAAAATCTGACATTATTTGTAACACTTGTCTAGTCACTTTTCCTTAAGTTTGTTTTTTCTTGATTCTTTCTATGTTGGGTTGTAAATATTTTGCCATTTCTATGGACGATTATCGGTAAGAGAGTCTGTATATAAGCTACAACGAAAGCAGAAGTGGTAGCCTGTCCTCGATTAAAATGAGGCTTTTTATTCTCACCTTTTTAAGTCTTATACATGTAGCTCTCTTCATTGGAGCTGCTCAAGGTGAAAAAAATGGCGACGGAAAGTCATGGCTTCGTGGTTTTTGTCGAAATGATGACAATTGTTGCATCGGTAAATGTGGTAAGTCGAGAAATTATTAATGAATATTCCAAATACGATAATTTCCTACTCAATTCTTTAGAAAAATATACAATTTATTTTACTCAAAGAGAGACACGTTTGCCAAATTAAAATGAGAATATCACAATTTAAGTCAGTTTGAAATAGTACAGGTGCAAAAAAAAGTCTATGATTGATTCTGAACCAATCTATTTAGAATTCAGATTATTACATTTTCCAAATAGGAAAAGAAACAATCTAAAAATTTTAATGTATTTCTAACATTGCTAATATTTAATGCATTCTTCTTTCAACAGTTTTTGATAAAAAGATTTCTTTCAAGAAATTGAAGTCAAATTATTTAGCCTCAATTAAAAGAATTCTGAAAATATTCATAAGCAAACCTTGCAGATTGGAACGAATCATGAGTTTAGTGTCTCTATTCACAAAATTTTAAACTTAAGATCGAAAATAAATCTATTTTGTATATGTGTATGTATGTATAAATGTGTATATGCATGCATATGTATATATATGGATGTGGATGTGTGCATCTGTGCATTTATGTATGCATATGTCTCTTTTTAATTGCAGGTATTATGTTCTAATTATTTAACTAGCATAATAATGATTTAATTAAACCTTGTAGTTTTCCTATAAATAATCCCTGATGAGGGGGTCTAATTTGGCCCCAAAATATGTTGGTTCCATGGTAGTATAAAAAGACGGAGAAAGGAAAAAATGAGAGTTTGGTTAACTTTTTCTCTTTTTCTCCCTCTATTTTCATGTGGTTATTTTGTCTCTGATGAGTCGAAAAGTGAGGTAGTTTGGAATTCGATTGTTTTAATTGTGAATCTTTTTCATGCTCATTTTGCATAAAATTATTCATGATAAAGTACATTTCTTTTCGATCTTAAGTTTAGAAAAAAAGTCTTTTCCATCACACGAGGCTAACATATCTATACGTTCCTGGGGTCGCTGTATCCGAATCCGGAGTTGATGAGTTGAACAAAATGCGATCTGGCCGAGTCAAACCAACCCCGGATTCGCATTCAGCGACCCCAAAAACATATAGAAATGTTTGTCTCGTATGGAGGAAAAGACCTTTTTTCCTATTTTTTCGTGTGCCTGTGCACAGGCACTCGAATAGGAGTCTTGTCCATCAGATGATACAAGCATTTCTATATATTTTTGGGGTCGCTAGATCCGAATCTGGGGTTGGGTTGACTCTGTCAGATCGTAATTCGTTCCTAACTTCAAAAAACGAAACAAAAAGTTTCAACTTTCATCAATTTTTTGAGGTAAGGAATGAAATGCGATCTGACCCAGTTGAAACAATCACAAATTCGGATTCAGCGACCCCAAAAACGTATAGAAATGTTTGTATTGTCTAGTGTACAAGATCTTTTTCTTTCGTGTGCCTGTGTTATATAATATATTATATAATATGTTATATATAATATTATATAATATAATATTTTATATAATACTGGTGTTGAATAATAATAAAACATATTTTCACTCTCAGATGGAAATAACAAGTGTCATTGCTCACGTCCATCAGTTGCTGGAATGGACGGTAAACGAATACAAATTACAGCGTGTTGACATTTTGAAAAGAATTATTTACGAAGAATTATAATATGTGGAGTGTTGAACCATAGCGTAGATTTATGAAGACAATGTGTTTAAGAATAAATAATTAAAAATACCAGAAGAAATCATAGTCAATTTAGAAAAACCCCATGTTAGCGAACATTAGCATATTTTGTGATAGATCAAGTAAATGTGTCGTTCTTCTCATCCGGTGATAACAGAATATTTTCTCATGATAAGATAGTACAGTCTAACGCTAACGAGAATAAAGTTAAAAAACATACATACATTTTCAACTAAATATTTGAATTTTCAAGCTGAAAAGAAAAATGTTGTAGAATACAGTTGCATTTTTTTAAAGAGATGAAGTCGTTTAATTCTTTACTAAATAGCTGAATTTTGAATCTGTAAATATACATTTTTAACTAAGGAGATTATTTTTTCTATTAGTTAAAAAAATTACTTTTGAACAAAAAAAATAAATCCTCGACCAAATAGACGAATATTCAACAAAGAAGATCAATTTTTTACCAAAATAGCTAAAAAGTCATATGTTTTAGAAAAAATTTGACTTTTAAAAGTTAAGAAAATTTTAAACAAGAAGGTTAATTTTCAAGAAAAAAAATAATATTCAATGAAGTAGTTGAATTTACAACTAAAAATAGTACATTTTTAACCAAAAAATGGTTGAAAATTTAACTATTTTGTTTTAAATATAATTTTTCTGAATGAGAATTGAACTATTTTATTTTTGGTTGAAAATTGATCCTTTATATTTGGAAATTCAAGTATTTTGTTGGAAATTTTTCATCTTTGGTTCCTTCACACTATGTTTTTTTTTAAATAAAATAAAAACCTCTTTTGTTTGAAATATCAGTTATTACGTTCTTCGTGGAGAATTCTTATTTTGGGGTCGAAATTCCACTACTTTTTTTAAAGTTGAACTACATTGTAACTTTTTTTATTTTGTTGAAGACTTATCATTTTAGTTCTTTGATTAAAAATTAATTCTTGCTAATCAAAAATTAAATTTTGTTTTTGAAAATTGATATTATTCAGTCAAAACCTCAACAATTTGGTGGATATTTCCAACTATTTCATGAAAATTTGTCTTTTGGTAGAATTTCACTGTTCTTATTTCGAATAGAATTATTTCTTGGCTAAAATATCAACGGTTTTTCGTTTCAAATTAAAATATTCTTTGCCTGAAATGCCAAACATAACATTTTTGTTTGACAATTCCTTTTTTTTTTGGTTCAAAATTCCACTACTTTGTTCAAATTTGAACTGCTTTTTTGAAAATTAATTTTTGTTGTTGAAGATTCACCATTTTGATTGAAAACTCATCTTTATGGTTAAACGTTTAACTTTTTTTTCAAATTCGTTTTGTTTTTTCGTTGGAATATAATTTTTTCAAGTAAAATTGAACTTGAGGATTGAAGTATTTTGTTGAAAATTAGTCTTTTTCGATTCAATTCTACTGTTTTTTTTTCAATTTTAAATAAAAACCTTTTCTGTTCAAAATGTTAGCTATTACTTTTTTCTTTGAGAATTCTTTCTTTTCATTTCCACTACTTTTTGGAAAGTTGAACTATTTTGCTCAAAATTAATTTCTTTATGAAGATTCAGAATTTTATTTGAAAACTCATCTCCGCAGTTGAAAATGTTACAGTTTTGTTGAAAATTTAGCTAGAAATTTACCTATTTTCTTGAAAATGCATTTTTTTTTGTTAGAATATACTTTTTTAAACTTTTTTTATTCTGTTAAAAATTTAACTATTTTGGTTCAAAAGTCAACTATTACTTTCAAACTCAATTTTTTAATTGAAAATTCATATTTGCGGTTGTAAAATTACAGTGTTTTTTAGAAAATTCGCCTTTTGACATAAAATGTCAACAATTTCTTTGAATTTTTCTCAACCTTAACTGAAAAATCTTTCTTGTTTGAAAATTCAACTCCTTGGTTCAAAATTTGTCTTCAGTTGGTAAATTCAACTATTTTCTATTTAAAATGAAAGCTTATTGGTCAAAGTATCCACTATTATTACTGTTGGAATTGTATCTCTTTGCTTGAAAATGCAACTGTTTTTGGTTAATACTTAATTTCTTTTTTCAAATTCAACTGTTTGGTTGAAAATTAATCTTTGTAGCTCGAGATTTCAAATATGTGCTTATTAATTTAATGATTTTGTTGAAAATTCTACTATTTTCTTGAAAAGAAATCTTTTTTCTTCGAAAAGTCAACTGCATTGTTGAAAATTCGTATTTTTGAATTGAAAATACATCTTTCTTGTTTGAAAAATTAACTATGTTCTAAAAAATGTATTTTTTTTGGCTTGAAAATTCTTCCGTTGGTTAAAAATGCAACTGGTTTTGGTTGAAGTGAATTCATCTTTATTTGAAAATTCGACGTTTGGTTGAAAATTCGTCTTTAAAGGTCCAAAATTAAAAAATTGCGTAAAAAATTCCTCTTTTTTGGGTTTCATTTCCCTTTTCAAGAAAATTGCTGTCCAAAAAATGAAAAATGATGTACTTTTTTAAGGTCAAAAATGAACAATAAATTTATTTATATGATGATATTGCGCTTATTTCGAGATAAGTCAACTTCATTTAAAAATTGTTTTTTGAGGTCATTAAAACTCTCCGAAATCATCCATAATCCAAGAAAATCCAAGAAATAAAAAGTCATCAGTACAATCAAAATAGTTTGTGAAATAAAAGTTTGCCAAGTCATTCTAAACATATCTAGATTAAAAAACGGAAACTGAGAATTTATTCAAAGGGGAAAAAAAGAAAAGTTGGCGAGATTGTTATTATTAAAAAAAATAAAATCTCTCCCAGTCTTAATTTTTTTGTCTTTTAATATATTCTCAAAGTTCTTGTAATTTTCCTGATATTTGGCAGGATTAAAAAAATCAGATACACTACTCAGATTTTTAGCAGATTTAAAAAAAATATAGCATTTAAATTTCAAAATATTGAATACATTTTTTTTAATTCTGCCAAAACAACTGGTTTTTATTTCAAATTGAAAAATTCCCCTGATTTGTTGAATGTTAAACTTTTTTATTCGAAATTTATTCTTCTTTGCTAAAAATTAATTATTTTAGTTAAAAACTTCTTTCTGCTGTTGGAAATGTAACTATTTTATTGAATCGTCAGAAAAACTCAGAACTTCTGACCATTTCTGGCCACTTTTTTACGCTTCTCGACGCAGAAATCGTCAGGAAAAGTCAGAATTCATGAGAAAATGTTCAGAAATCGTTAGAGCTTAGGTTCAAAGGATAATCCTTTTATTAGGGATCCAAGAATAGAGTGTCATAAAACATAATCCTTTTTATATTTCCCAGGTTATTTATATCTTTTATTTATATTTATCTATGCAAATTCTCTTTTTAATTATATTTAATTATTATTATTTATATACTAACTGACTCTGAAGGTGAATCTTAAAATGTTGTTCATTTTGACGTATCTCTTCCCCTTTAAAATATACATTATATTAATCCTAATTTTAAATTTGTTAACAAAATTTTTAGGTATTTGAAATCGTGGAAAACCGTCGATTCTGAATTTCTAACTTCTGAATATGTATATGCAAGATTGAAAAAAGTGTATTTTTAATTGTTAATCCTTTTTGGTGCACAGTGGGAAAAAATTACTTTTTTGGTTCAAAATACCGTACAGCCCACAAATATTGACTGATTTGAACAAAAAAATTCGAAAGAAAAGCTGATAAGATTTTCAAGAGAGTTGTCGAGCCTGATTTTTAAATGAGGCTCTCAATTTGTGTATAAATAAACAAATATGACGAAAGAAATTGCCATTTTTTTCTGACGTTCCTGGTGCTCGTCAATAACAGGAAAATTGTTGAAATCACCTGAGTTTCATAGATTAACATTATTTGAAGATGTTACAATATCACATAATAAACAAACAAATTATTTGTTGAAAGAATGTTTTCTAAGATTTTTCATAATTTTACGTTTTTTAAGGTATATTGGAAGAAATTTCAGTGAAAACAATATTGTAATGAAAAAATAGTCTTTTGAGATTACAATTGTTTATAATATGAACAAATTAATTAAACGAATGATTAATCAGAAATTTTTCGATAGAAAAATTCGTTTTTTTTTCTATGTAAATTTTTTAAATTAGGAACTTCATAATAATTTTACAAAAATTCATTATTTTTTTCTTGATCTTGTTATTTTTTTAAACAAATGCATTATTCGGGAATTTGTCAGCAGAAAAATTCGTTTTTTTCAATTCCAGTCCTTTCAGTTCGGAACTTTATGAGAATTTTAGCAATATTCATAATTATTTGATAAATTTTATGTTCTTTTTTCTTTTGAACAAGTTTAATAAACAAATGCAATAATTTGGTATTTTTCAACAGAAAAATTCATTTTTTTTCGATGTCAACTTTTTTAATATTAGGAACTTCATAATAATTTCAGCAAAATTCATAATTACTTGATCAATTTTAGGATTTTTTTTTAAATTCAATAAACAAATGCATTATTGAAGCATCTGTCGACGGGAAAATTCTGAGAAACTTAGACCGAAAGGACTGAGATTAAAAAAGACAACTTTTTTGTCGACAAATACCCAAATAATGCATATATATATATTAAATTGGTTTGAAACATCATAGAATTTATTAACTAAGTATAAGTGTTAATGATATTATCATTAAGTTCCCGATTAAAAAGACTGACATCGAAAATGACAATAACTTTTGCATCGACAGATGCCCAAATAATGCATTTGTTTATTAAATTTGTTTCAAAAAATATATATATTTGATTATTTAATTATGAATTTTGCTGAAATTATCATGAAGGTCCCAATTAAAAAGACTAACATCGAAAAAACAAATTTGTCCGTCCACAGATGTCCGAATAATGCATTTGCTTGTTGAATTTGTTTAAAAAAATAATAAAATTTATCAACTTATCATGAATTTTGCTGAATTTATCATGAAGATCCCAATTAAAAAGTCTGGCATCGACAAAAAATCATTTTTCTGTCGACAGATGCCCCAATAATGCATTTGTTTATTGAACTTGTTGAAAAAATCATTAAATTGATAAAAAAATTATTGATTCAACTCATACTGTCATCAAGTTCCTGATTAAAACAGTTTTTATTGGAAAAAAAACAAAATTTTCTGTCGACAAATGCTTGATTAATGCATTTGTTTATTATATTTGTTTTGAAATATCATTAAATTTATCAACTAACTATGAATGTTGCTGAAATTTTCATGAAGTTTCAAACTAAAAGGACTAGCATTGACAAAAATAAATTTTCCTGCCAACAAATGCCCGAACAATGCATTTGTTCATTAAATTTGTTCGAAAAAATCATCAGATTAATCAACAAATGATGAATTTTGGTAAAATTATCATGTAGTGTCAGATTAAACACATTGACATCAAAAAGAACGATTTTTGCCGTCGAAAAATGCCTGATTAATGCATTTGTTTATCAAATTTGTTTATAATGTTAACAATAATAATCTCAAGGAGAAATTTCTTTATCATTATATCTCTTTATTCAGGTCACTATTGATAGAAACCATTTTTTTTGCGAAAGTATTTCAAAATATGTGTTTTTTTATCCAAACTATTTATTGGCGTCAGAATAAGCAATTTTGCAAAGTATTGCAAATGTTTTGTAACACGTGACGTGAAAATAAAATTTAAATTCATGTCGATACATTAAAGACCGATGTTATTTACTGAAAAAATTTAGTATTTGCATTTTTAACCAAATAGTTGAATTTTTATGCCGGAAAGACAAATGTTTTAGAAGACAGTTGAATTTTTTTTAAGAGAGATGAAATAGTTTAATTTTTTACTAAATGGCTGCATTTTTAATCAAGAAAGTTGAACGAGAAAGTCAGTTTTCAATAATAAATATTAATATTTGTTGAAGTAGTGGGATAAAATTCACACGTTAAACAGCGGGATAGAGTTTCAGCGCTAGCGAAAACTTGAAACCCTTAATTGGAATTAAAATCCAGTATGGCACCGAAATTCCGGGAATTTCGAATGCACATAATGAAAAAATCTTATTATTAGGTGAAAGGCATAGCAATTGGCATTAAAAATTATTTGGATAAGAAATATTACTTAAATATAATTACTTGATGCAGAAGTATTATATTTCATTAGTAAAGTGTTAATGTATTTTTTTCTCACATAAATAACGTGATAATTCTTTATGACGAAATTGCATACCAGCCATATCTTTATCCCAATGTTTTCATGTGCTAATAGCTTTAACTTTTACGCAATTACAAGTAATAATATAAAATGTAAGAATAATGTTAAATGTTGAAGATTAATATTGATTTTCTTATAAAAAATACATTCTAAAACTCAATCTGACACATGATGCAATCACCGGCATTGGTAAGAATTTCAAATGTTTGACAAATGAACATATCGAAAAAAAAATGTTTAACCAGCTGAATTTAAGGAAAATAAAGGAATTTTTAGCAAAATCGTGGAATCCTCATCCAAAGTGATATATATTTTCAACAATCAAGATAAATTTTCTGCCTACATACATGAATTTTCAACGAAATGCATGAATTTTCTACGTAATAGTTGAATGTTTAAATGAATGGTTCCATTTTCTAACAAAATAGTGGAATTATCAACCAAAAATATAAATTTTTAACAAAAAAGTTCATTCTCAGCGCAAAAGATTAATTTTCTACAAAGGTTGAATTTTCAACCCGAAAGTATTAATTTTCTACAGAAAGTTTAATTTACGTCCAAATAATGGAATTTTCAACTAAAACATTTGAACAAAAAAATATGTTAATTTGCACTTAATAACAGTTGAATTCGACAAAAAAGACGAATTTTTAAATAGAGAAAATCAATTTTCAACAAAAAGTGGAATATTTATTTTATTACTACCCAATTAGACTAATTTTTAACAATATATATATATGAATTAAATGTTATTTCAGCAGAGAAAATTAATTTTTCAACAAAATAAAGGAATTTTCAGCAAAATAGTTAAATTTTCAAAAAAAGAGATGAATTTTCAACTAAAATTATGAATCCTAAAAAACAGAATTTTTGAAAATATAGTTCAATATTCAACCAAATACTTCAATTTTGAACAAAGAAGTTGATTTTTCAACACTAAGAATAATTTTTTACCAAAAAAGACGACGTCAGCACAAAATAATTGAATTTTCATCTAATCACTTTAATTTTTAACTGGAGAAAATTAATTTCCTACCAAATAGTTACATTTTTAACCAAAAAGGATAAATTTTTAACCAAAAATTCAATCCTTAGATTTCCAGTTTTCAAAAACTCAATTGAAAATGACGAATTTTCTACAAGCACGTCGAATTTTTCAACAACAAAAAAATGAATGTTCAAAAAAAAAGTAAATTTTCAAGCTGATAGTGAAATTTTCAACTAAAACTATGAATCTTGAAAAAAACGTCATTTTTTTAATAATATTTGAAGGTTCAACCAAATAGTTCAATTTTGAACCGAAAAGTGTAGTTTTTAGGAACAAGATTAATTCTTCATAAAAAAAGATAAAGTATCCAAAAAATACATGAAATTTGTACCAATACTTGAATTTTTAAATGATAAAGATGAATTTTCAACCATATAGTTATATTTTTAAACAAAAATTATAATTTTTCAATCAAAAATAGAATAGAGTTGAATAATTAATTTTCAACCAAAAATTAGCCAAATTTTCAACAAAATATTTAAATTTTGAATAAAACAAAAATTAAGTTTTATCAAAGAGTTGTTTGATTTTCGTATTGAATTCTAATAATTTTGTTCAAATGTAGGCGAAAAAAAAGAAAAAAATCGAAGTTTCTTGAAAACAGGGGAAAAATAAGAATTGTTTAAAGAAAGGAAAAAAAAGAATTCTTCAAAAAAAGAGGAAAGAGTTTATGAAGAGCCTCTAATCTATCAAGTTAATCTCTAAATTATATCAATGTTTTTGAATGAAAAAAAAGATGTTTAAAGAATTTATTTAGAAGTATTCTCATACTACTATCAAAAAGTTTTAACTCATTATTCTTTAATGTCACATAACACTTTGTTGAGGTACTAAAAAAATTACAAATAGTTAAATTAAATTCGTTTCGACAGAATTTTCAATCAAAATCTGACATTATTTGTAAAACTTGAGAATATTATGTAATTTAA
>JAABKJ010007754.1:0-11617 GCA_011634705.1 Andricus grossulariae
TCGAATGTGAGCAATCGTGGCACCCATCTCGCGGATAGCTTTTTCATGTCCAAATATTCATGTAAAATGTGATGTACCCCCTCAGTTGAGATGCCTACAGCATCAACCAACTCACACACTTTCATCCTCCTATCGTCCAACATCATTCCATGGATTTCATCGACGATTTCTGGCGTGATGACCTTTTTTGGGCGAACTAAATGTTCGGCGTCACTTGTGCTGGTACGACCACAACGGAACTCAGTAAACAACTTCTTAACCATTCAAATTGATGGTGCGGAGCTCCCATAGTATTTATCAAGCCTTTCCTTAGTTTCAGTGATGGTCTTTTACGCGAAAAATTATGCTTAATCAGAACACGAAATTCACTTTTTTCCTTTTTCGTTAACATTCGCGAGGTTCTCTCCTTTCAATGGCTATCAAACACAAAATAAATGTCCCAGCTGGCTCAAAATTTAACAGTAGTCTATTCATAGATGGCGGTGACGGAATCAGTGGTGCATTTGAAGCTACGGCGCAAAAATTTCAAAAAATCACTGACTTACCAAACGGCCCTCGCATAAACTTTCAAGTTATTACTCTTGACAGTTATTTAAAGTGCTTCTTAGGGAAATGCCTAACTTTTGGAAGTTTTTTCAAAATCTCGGACTTTTTCCTGACCTGCGGCTACTCTCTAATAACTTGTTTTCTTCTTCGCGTCAACAAACTACATTATTCTCCCCAAGAAAGTTTACTTCTGGCACCTGCAGTTTAGCCTCGAAGTGCGGCAAGGAATTTTTTTGTCCCTTAATACTATTCCTTCCCTTGTGACTTGAACAACATGTGACTAGAATCACCCGATAAAACATCACAAATTTGATATTACTTCTTATCTGGGTGAAGCACAGAACTCTCGCAAAGTTACTTCCCATCAATTTCGAGGAAAACTTCCCTACGACTTTCATATTTATGAAACAGCTGTAGGTGAGTAAATTAAACAAAGTTTCAAACACAGCTCAAACAGAAAATTGTTCCCTGACAATAGAGTGTTTTTATTAAATTATTGAAATCAGAATTATGACAGAAGAAGAAGATTGATCATATTCTTTACAATCAACTAGCAGTAAATGCACGCGCGTCAGGGGTGCGTTCACGTTTCTCAATTTTTATTTCCTAACATTGAACATATAGAAAATATAAAATTCCTTCATCAACAAAATTTTTCAATATTACATTTTAAAATATTTTGAGACAATAATTAATAATTCCAAACTGAAAATGTTTGAAATTTAAAAAAAATGTATCAAATGATTTTAAATTGAAAACGTTGAAAATGAAACAATTTCAGACAAGGTATAATATTTTAAAAAGGACAATATTTCGCAAGGAAATTGTTTTTTGAAAATTAGAAGTGTTTTAAATAAAAAAATTTTGATCAGAAGCTCTCAAAATTGAAAGATTTCAGACCTTAATGTTGAAAATTTTATAATTTCATTAGAAAAGAGTTGAAATTTCATAATTTTAGACAAAACTGTTGAAGATTTGACAATTTTATTAGGATAGAGTCGAAATTGTATAATTTCTCATTCAAGGTGTTGTAAATAGAAACATTTTATTTCGAACTTTAAATTTTCGAAATTCAATGATTTTTTATTAAAATTCCAAAAATAGGACAGTTTAAAACCCTTCGAAAATTCAATATTTTTAGATTAGAATTTTCAAAATTGGATCACTTGAAATTCATCTTTCAAGATCAAAGCTTCTGAAATTCTAGAATTTAACATTTTTATTACAACAAAAAATTATAATGTAACATTAAAATTGATTGGACCAATTTTTTCTAAGATCAAAAAATCAACTCACCATCCTTTTCAGCATTCAAAATGAAAACTTGTGGAATCATAAACCTTGAGAATTCAATTATTCTAAAAAGAATATTCAAAATAAAAAGTAATTTTGAAAAGAAAAAATTAGAAATGGAAAAATGTTTACTGTGAAACGCTGAAAATTAAACCAATCCGAACTTCATTTGAAATTGAAATTAATGTTTATTAACCAGGAATTTGATTCGTTTCAAAATTTCAGAGATTTTAGGAATTTAAATAATTTCCGAATTTCTGACCATTTGAGTAATTCAAGAAATTTAGGGAATTCAGAACACACAAAGAATTCAGGATCTTCAGAATGTTCGACGATTTCAAGAAAATCAGAGAAATTATAGATTTAAGATACTTCAAGAATTTCCGAGATTTTCCGAAATTTAGAACATTCAAGGAATTTAAGAAATTCAGAATATTCAAGATATTCCGGCGTTAAAAATATTTAAGGAATCCAGCATATTTAAGAAATTCAAGGATTTTATGGAATTCAACAAATTTCAGGAATCAGCGCATCTAGGGAATTTAAGGAATTTAGAATTCACGAAATTGAGAATATTCAGGGAATTCAAGAAATTCATAAAATAGGAAGAATTTAATGATTTAGGCGAATTCAGGCAATTGAAGAAATTCAGTGATTCATCAAATTGAAAGAACTGAAGGAGTTCAGAAAATTTAGGAAATTCAAGAAATTTAGAATATTTAAGGAATTCACGGCATTTTTGGGAATTTTAAGAATTTCAGGAATGCAGAGAATCAAAAGAATTAGGGAAATTGAGAATATTCAAGGGTTTTAGGGATTTCAGAGAATTCAACGAATTACGAGATATAAGGAATTAATATGTAATTAAAAAGTTTGAAGACTCCTGAATGATCAAATATATTGATTTGAAAAATATTAGCTTACAATTGTTAATTTTTATTTTGTTGTACAATTTGAGATATTCAAAATTGGTCCCAAAAAATTTCATATATTGTAGGTTGAGCATTATTATTTCCCGTTTACCTTTATGTTCTTCTAAGCTTTAAATAATGAAACAAACTAATTGATAAAAACAAGGATGAAAAAACAAAAACATCTATGCGAACGGAATGTATTAGCTGCAAAATCATGTAGATTATTACACAGGCACACGACAAAAAAGGTCTTGTCCACCAGATGAGACAAAGATTTCTATGAGTTTTTGGGCTCGCTGAATCCGAATCCGGAGTAGGTTTGCCTCGGTCAGATCGCATTTCATTCCTAACCCGAAGAAAGTGCTGAAAGTCGAAACTTTTCTGCACTTTTTTGAGATTATGAACGAAATGCGATCTGACCGAGTCAAACCAACCCCGGATTCAGATTCAACGACCCAAAAACTTATAGAAATTTTTGTCTCGTTTGGTAGACAGGACCTTTTTTTCGTGTACCTGTGTTATCAATGATCAAAGTTCAACAGTTCATTAGTAATTTTTTTATATTCCGTCGTATTTTCAAATATTTATTTATTTTGTATTCCATCATCATTATTCCTTTGCGATTGTATGAATGTCAGTTTACAAAAAAGCGTTCGAAAATCACACACTAGGGGATATTCAGCTCGTGAACATTGTTAAAATGAAATTGCAGATAAAGCCGTAATGAAAGTTCATTTTCCAAATACCCCGAATAATGATCAGCATTATGAGCCCTTGCATGACCTTCTATCGTTGCCCTCATTCAATCTACATCCATTTCATCACTTTTAATCTTCTCTGAAACCTTTAATTTGTTAATTCTTTCCCTCTTATATTCGGCATCCATTATTGCACTTTTTTCTGACAACACGAAATGGGTCAAAACTACGTATCTCGCAGAAAATACAGCGGTTCATTATTTCAATTTTAGCTAAAAGAGAAGATTTTTCCGAAATAAGGAATTAATGGGGGATTTGATTTATTACTAGAAACCTTATATATCATATGAGTATCTCGTTAAATAATTTTCTTCAGCAAGCTTTGCAAAATCTGTTGGACCCTTCAGCATTTTCTACTAATTACAGTACATCAGAAATAAAAATCAAGAAGATTTAAGATGGAGAAAAATATGAATAATAGAATTGGAAAATTCTCTTTCTTAACTTTTTGAAACGTATTTTTGTCAGCAGATAAATTTTCATTTCATATTCTTCTCAATTTTTGTCTTGAATTGGCTAAAGTATTTTTCTAACTGAGATGGAAAGAAATAGTTTAAAAAAGACAAAAATGAGTGATTAAAGACCGACTTTGTATGTATGTACGCTACTATTTTGCATATTATTTTCCATTTTTCAAATTTGGTTTCTGTAACCCCAACTGAGATACGATTCTCTGATATGCCGTTTTACGTATTTTATTACATATTTTAAAAGTATTAAACATTAATCAAAATTCCTATTTATTTTTCTCGGCCTTCACAGTCATTCTTCTCTTTCCTATTTTTCCCTCTATCTTGTTTTTCCACTTAAATGTGAAATTGATTGATAGAACCCAACAAGAAAATTCAAACATTTTTTATAGTAACTTCATTCTTCTTGTTTAAAAGTCTGCTACTACCTTTTCTGACAGAGAATTAATCTATTTTGATTAACAGTTTTATTATTTGGTTGAGGATTCAACTATTTTATTGAAAACTCGTCTTTTTCGAATGAATTGAACTGTTTTTAATTTAAAATTAAAATTATTCTCGGTTGAAAATATCAACAATTGCAATTTTTGTTAACAATTTACCTGTGTCGATTGAAAATTCAACTACTTAGTTTAAAGTTAAATTACTTTGTTAAAAATGTATTTTTTGGGTAATGTTTCATCATTTAAATGTAAAAATCATCTCTTTAGTTAAAAATCGACCTATTTTTTGGAAATTCGTCGTTTGTGGTTGAATTGAATTGCTTTTTATTTAAAATACATTTTTTTAAATATCAGCTATTACACTGTTTTGTTAAAAATTATTTTTTTTCGATCAAATTTTTTGTTTTATCATCAATTTAATTATTTTGTTAAAAATTCACATTTTCGAGTTGAAAATTGAACTATTTTGTAGAAAATACATATTTTTGTCATGAAAATTCAACTATTTAGTCGTAAATTTAGATTCATGTCTTTGCTTGAAAATTTAACTTTTTATTAAAGATTCGTTTATCTGTCTTGAAAATTAAACTATTTGGTAGGAGGTTCATCTCTTTGGTTAAAAATGTAAATATTTTGTTATCGATTTATTTTTTTGTGGTTGAAAATTAATTTACTTGTCGAAAATTCATATTTGCGGCTTGGAACTTCAACTGTTTTTTATATAAGTCGTCCCTTTTCGTTGAATTAAATTGTTTTTCTATTCAAAATTGAAATTGATTTTTGTAGAAATATCAGCTATCACATTTTTAGTTGAGGATACCTTTTTTTTTGCTTAGAATTTAATTATTTTCTTAATAATTCAAAAATTTGGTTAAAGTCATCCTTTTTGGTTGAAAATTCATCTTTTTGGGTTGAAAATTCAACTTTCTTGCAAATAATTGGGACAAAGCTTGAACTATTGTATTGAAAGTTAATTTTTTTGGCGTCAATTCAGATTTTCGGATTGAAAATCATACTGTCTTGGAGAAAATTAGTATTTCCTTGAAAATTCAACTATTATGTTCGAAATTCAACAATTTTATTGAAAAGTAACTCTTTTGTTGAAAATTCATATTTTCGGGTTGCAAATTCAACTGTCTTGTAGATAATTCATCCATTTTAGCTTGAAAATTTAACAATTTAGCACAAAATTCAACTAGGTTTCAAATAACATTTTCTGTTGTAAATGCTTATTTTTGTGTTGCACATTCAACTGTTTTGTAGAAAATTCTGATTTTTTGGTTGAATTCAGTTGTTTATGATCTAAAATTAAAATCTTATTTCTCTGAAATTTCAACCGTTGCATTCTTCGTAGAGAATTCATCTGTTTTGGTTGAAAATCTCGATAAAAAATCTATTTCAAAGTGTGTTGTTTCCTAATGACTTGAATTCCAGTTTATACTTTTTGAAAAATGAATCGAAACCTTGCACAAAAATCGGGGAGGATGGGGTAAAAATTCTAGACTTTAGGTGTTTTGCGTTTTTTTTTTCTAATTCAAGAACGAAAAAGGCGATTAGGTAAAACAAGTGTGTAGGATGATGGCGATAAAAAAGATAGAATCATCATCGATGAAAATAATGTGTTTAGGATTGAACACTGATGGATCGCCGTGTCTCATTGATTATGCATAAGAAAAAAAGAAAAGAATATTTTGACCAAAAGGGTGTGAATTATATGAGCAGAAAAAAAAGAAAAAATAGGTGGGTAGGCAGATAGGTAGGGATCAAGTATCGGCATACAAAGTGGCCGCACATTGTCACTATTCGTCCTTTGAAATTACTATCGGTCCATTATCGATCACACTCTACGCCCAGCCTCTCCATTACTGAAGTACACGAAGGTCGTAGAGCTTTCATCGCCGTGTACTCCTACCTACTGGAATATGGAACCTGTACGGTCGCTACTAACCAGGCTGTCAGGCTGGAGAACTGCCTGCATGAGTTCAATGCTTGTATCTCAGTTACAGAGCATGTTTGCCGCGTATACATAATGCACACTCCGCGTGTTATTGGCACAAATCGATAATACGCGTGCCACATCCAAACCTATCGCACAGATAATCTCTGTCAGTAAAAGAAGAAAAAAACTGATATGGGAAAGCGGCAAATTTCGCGCACTCGTATTTACTAAAATTGCCCGATTATCAACGAGTGGTGAAAAGGATGCTCAAAAAGTGGATTGTAAAATATTTTTGTCGAATTTTCATGCATCTCCCCCAAATACGTTCGAATCCAGAAAAAATGAAATGTGTTAAAGAAAATTATATTTAGGGGTCCCACAAGCCCCATGAAGTTTAAGACTTTTTTTCCATAATAAAATTAAAAGTTTGAAAAAACTACCGGTTTGAGTGTTCTTGACAATCATATAAATCTCAATTTAATTCTTTCAATGAATTATTTAGTTATTTAAAAATATGTTTTTATTTATCTGATTTTGAAGACCACTAAGACCCGGGAGTGTATACAAACTTTTTAGTCATTATTTTAAAATATTCAGTTTTTCATAAGTACTTAATTTAATTTTGTTATAAATCATTGGCTATGTCTCGTCATCCCGAAAAATTGGACTAGTCATCCCGAATTTCGGGACGACGAGACACTTCGTAAATTCTTTAGTTTTTTTTTCAGAATTTTTTTGTCGAATTTTTCGTTCATTATTTTTTAAGATCACGTATAACCGGAAGTTATTTCAAACGCACAATTTTTCAATTATATTTTTTTCAAATTTAAAATTTAGACATTGATTATAAACTGCTTTTGCCTAAATATATTAAATTTGTTTGTTTTTTATTTGTTAAATTTTTTTCCGAAGCGAATATAGTAAAAGATAATCACGTGAGAAACTATTTTGTTTAATATCAGAGTCATCGTAAAAAATTTTTTATAATAGGTCATAGATTGACGCGTAAAGACCTCATATAAATTCTAATATTATTTTCAGAACATCGCACTTATTTGAAAAAAATCCTCCAGTATCAGCAAATATTCTTAGACAGCGTTAAATTCTTAACTTTGCTTAAGCGTTTTAGTTATTAAAAAATAATGAATTAACAATAGAGAGAATCATTTTTTAAACGTTCTCCTTATTTACTGTGAATATATTTTTCCGAAATAAAACGGATATTTGAAATATTCTTCAAATTTTCTATATGGATCATATTAAGTGTAAATTTTCCTAGAAGTAATTACTAAGAGCCTTTTTGTTTAAATTAATATTACCATCACCATTCATTATTTGTTTATAACTAAAGCGTCGAAAAAGAACTGCAAATTTCAGGAAAACCTGCAATTTTCTAGCGTTACTCTTAGCGAAGATATTTGAAGGGTGGAACGGCAAAAGGAGGTGACTGACAAAATGGAAAAAACATTTTATCGAAAAAACTTATTCAGTTCTGAGAAAATCACTTTTAAGTGAGACGGTGTCACGGTGTGACGGACGACTTTACAATTTTCAGAAAATTTATATGTTACCTCCTTTAACCTCTCCACTCTTCATTTATGAACAACAAGACATTGTTTAAACAATTATTTTCATTAACTTGCATTAACTCTTAACTCACTGAGTAAAAAGTGAAGAAAAAGTTGTAAAAAACCGCAACTTTTCAGCATTACTATAGGTAAAGATAGTTATAACCAATATTAATTTATTTGAACAATTATGTTTGCTAAACTGCATAATTATTACCCCGCTCTAACTGAAAACTTCAAAACTGTGGAAAATTTCAGAAAAAATCGAAAAAATCTAGCATTATGAAAGAAGAAGATAGTTATAAGCAATAATGGTTTGTTTAAACAATTATATTCATTAACTTGAATTAAGTATTACCTCACTATGATTCAAAAGTGGACAAAACGAGGACAATTTCAGAAAAAACCACAATTTTCTAGTATTATTCTATGATAATATTGCTATAAACATATAATAAATTGTTCAACCCTCACAAAAAGAAAGTACTTTTCACGCCAAATAGCGTTCGTCCGACTACTTGCAATAGTGAGATTGAGCAAGTGCGTCACGTCATTAAATTTAAAATGGCTTATTTTAACCATTACGTGCTAATATTTATGGGAAAACAGCTTGAAATACAGTAAAATAGAAATTTGCGTCAATTTGACAAAATAAATGTTTAATTTGATTGTTATATTAATTGCGGTAGGTAGGGTAAGTATACAATTTTACAGGTTATTCTTGAAAGCAGGAATCATCGTCTCAGAAGCGGTACATTTAAACTAATAAGGAGATAGCAAGTTCAAATGTTTTAAAAAATTCACATATATATTTTTCGTACAAGATTAATGGTAGTTTATTCTATTACTATATTCATAATTTATAGAACTGATAGGATGCCTCTCTTTCTATTAGCAGAAACTTTTTAAAAATATTGGAAAATATAAAAAAGGTTGTGTTTTGCAGAAAATATTTTTTTCTTGTTTTCAAATAAGGAATATAAGGAATATGAGGAAGATATCTTATCAGCTTTATTCAGGTTAAACCCCTTTTGAGGCCAGGAGAATTTTGCTTCCTAAAAATATAATTTTGGAATTTTTCTCGTAAACGATGCAAGATATCTCAAAAGAGCAAGAGAGGTATTTTTCGGAGGACTTTTTTAGACGTGCAAACTTTCATTTTAATATTTTTTTCGCTTTTTTCGTTGTTTGCAAGAAAAATAAGGAAATTCGATTTCATGAACAAAAATTCTCCTGGCCGTAAAAGTTACTTAACCGACATAAAACTTACAAGATGTCTTCCTTATGAAAGTGCGAATTCAAAAAGAAATTGGTAAAAATAATAGTTATAGAGGTATAAAAAAATATTTTTTTCAAACAAATCACAACACTCAAACACGCAGCACTTCTTATGATTTTTTTGTTTGCAAATCAGAAAAATACATGTCGCTATTTCTTCTAAAAACAATATATTGTCTTCCAAAGAGATTTTGCGTCTTCAAGTGTAGAAACTGCCTGCTTTAAAATGGATTCGGTTAATTAATTAATTTCATAACCATTTATTATTTTTTTCGTAAATGATTATAATTAAAAATTATTCTTGAAATATTTAAGAATGAACTATTTTCCAATATTTCAATTGAAAAATTAAAAGCATCAAAGCATTAGAAGCATTGAAGCATTTAAAGCATTAAAAGCATGAAAGATTCTTAAAAAATCAAATAAACGTTGTGATAAAAAGATTTATTTAAATTCTCATGTTTTAATAAAGTAATGAAGAAGAGTAATATAAATTTTGATTTAAATTTTTGCGTAGAATTTCAGCGTATTATTTCAGCGTAGTACTAATTTTTTCTTCCCTTCATAATATTTTTGAAATTATTATTGTTCATTGAAAAGAATTATTTTTACAGTCCTTCCACCGAATATTCGTATATTTCAGTGCGATACCGTGACAATAAATTTGGTTTTTCTTTGAAACAGATTAATATGTTTGTATCGAATGCTTGTTGTTCTCTTTCAGCTTCCGCATATCTCGGGAGCAAGTTTTTCTTTTTGTGAAGCATTGAAAATTCGATTTTCAATCGCTACTGAAAACCGATTTTCAAAACCTGTTACATTTCAACCTCAACATTCTTCGACGATTTACTTGGAATTCGTTCACTTCTTTAGATCGAATGGTTTTTACCTTTCTTCAGAAACTCAATATCTTGGGAGTAAGTTTTCATTTCTTATTTAAACTAAAGATTACTTTTTTTATCGCAATCCGCAGCCGAGTCATTTCCACATTGTGGTCAGTGTGATTTTCGAATTATCAGCTGATATATCTATTTCCTCTAAAATGAGTTACTGTTTCTGATCCAATTTTTTTGGACTTGAATCAGCAACACGTCATCTCAGAAGTGGACTTGTGCATTATCTTTAAATGGTGATTTTGATTTTACAGAATGTTTTGTCTCTCTCCTGAAAAATACTTATTTTGTCTGTTATCTAGTTCTGTACTGCCACCCTTCAATTCACCAGTTACATTTTTAATTTTAGAAAAATATATATTTGAATTTTTTACAATGCTTGAACCTACTTTCTCTGTATAAGTTTAAACTTGCCGCTTTTGAGACAAAACTCCCGCTTTCAAGCCACGGAGTTTACTCCGTGTTTCATGGAGAGTCCACAATAGGATTTGAGAAACCTACGTAGCATTGAATTGACGTAGACTTGACATAGCAGTAGCGTGGATGCGATGCGCGCGCACGAATTGCCAACTGTTTATTTGTATGGGTCGTTCACGTTCCGTTGTTCCGGAGAATCAAGATTAAAATGGCCGACTTATGTTTTTATTTCTTCGATTTCATCGAAAGTGAGGTTATGACGTGCATGGTTGCTTTAATGTCGGATTTGTGGTAGTGCTTACAGTGTGAAAGTTTCAAGAAAAAAATGATGGACTATTTTCCGATGATATTAATTGCTTACCAGTGACCATTTTAATCTTGATTCTCCGGAACGCGAATGTCACATAAAAATAAACAGTTGGCAATACATGCGCGCGCATCGCATCCACGCTACTGCTATGTCAAGTCTACGCAAAGTCAATGCTACGCCGGTTTCTCAAATCCTATTATAGACTCTCCTTCATGCATAACCTGTTAAATTCTATACTTAAACTGCCTACCACACTAAATATAAAAATCAAATTACAAAATTTATTTAGTTACATTTACACAAATTGCTATTTTATGTTATTTCAAGTTGTTTTGCCATAAATATTAGCACGTGATCATTAAAATAAGCAATTGCAAATATAATTAGGTGACGCGCCTGCGCATTTTCAATATTTCAAGTAGTCGCGAAAATATTACTTGGCATGACAAGTAGTTTCTTTTCGTAAGGGTTCCTATTAATATTTAGTTTAAAAAGTATAGAGCGTTATTCTACGTGAAAAATCGAGTAAAAAAAGTCTGAAGACCTGTTTAATTTGAATGAACTATTCGCGAGTTATCGACGATTTAAGAGCGCACCAATGAGGCGCGAGGTGCATGATACGTGACACGTGACTGCCCATGCAAATCGTTCCCTATTGGCGCGCTCTTGAATCTTTCATAGCTCCAGAACTAGTGTTGGGCACTGCTCGGTCTGACTGTGGTAATACCTGACCTGACCGGTAATGTCCGGTCATGACGGTAAATGTTGGTAAAACGCGGTCAGACACA
>JAABKJ010007755.1:0-11617 GCA_011634705.1 Andricus grossulariae
ACATGTTATCTACATTAATTTTATTCAAAAGAATTTATAAACGTAAGATCCGTCTTTAGCCAACGACTACATTACTTTCGTGGGGGGGGGGGGCAAAAATGGTAACGTAGTTTATCGATGGCCCATAACTGAAAACACCACTGATAATATAATATAATATAAAATAATAACATAATATAATATAAAATAATAACATAATATAATATAAAATAATAATATAATATAATATAAAATAATAACATAATGTAATATAAAATAATATAATCTTACTTGGAAGTTATCACAAGGAGAGCCAGGTCTCAAACTGATTCCACCTTCTGGCAAGCCAACAATTTCAGCAAACTCACTGGTGCTGCGACAACTCGTCGTATCAGTTCCATTTTGACACGCCAATTCGCAAAGTTTACGCTTGTCGATATTCGGAATTATATTACTAGTTAGGAAGCATTCACTGAGATTCCATTCCAAACATATGGAACCTGTGCATTCGCCATTGATACACAACTGTAACAAAATAACAATGAATCAATTTATATCAAAAAATTATTCAAAATTATAAAACTATTAATATCACTGATCAGAGTGTTCACCCAACGGATGATTTAAATCACTAGTTTTCTCCCGGTCGATTTTTCATTTTTCTGGTCTGAGAATTATACTTCTCTTTGAAATTGCCATGTCCTAACTTAAAATTTTAGTTCTTTTGGAAATTTCCTGTTTCCACATCAGAATTATAGTTCGTTTCGAAAATTACCCATTCCAAATCAAAATTGTAATTATTTTGGACAAATCACTGATCCAATTCAGAATTGAATATAATTGCTTCAATAATTTCCTGTTCCAACTCAAAATTAGGATTTTTATCCAAAATTAACTGTTCCAAGTCCGAATTATACTTCATTTTTAAATCCAAGTATAACTCAGAATTATAATTCTTTTGTATAATTCCTTTAACCAATTCAAAATTAAATTATTTTTTTTAATTCCCTGTTCAAAGTCGTAACTATAATAATTAGTTTCAAAACTTCCCTTTTCATATTCAGAATTACAGATATCTCTTCCAAAATCTTCTGTTTCAATCATCATTACAATTTTTATATTTTGATTTTAAAACGTAAATCTTTCTTTCTTTGATTTAAAAAGTATGCATATGTATAACTTTCATTTATTTTTTATCACTTTGGAAATCTTTTTAAACGGTTTAAATATTCAAAGAAACAAAAGTATCGAGCCTTTTCTGAAAAAGGTAAAATTCAATTCGTTCTTTTACATATTTTAAATAATTGTTTAGAAAAAGTCATTCAGTATTTAAAATCGAGTAAAAAAGTGTCATAAAAGAATTTGATAAATTGATACGTTTTATGGAAATTTTTGTACAGTAAAAAATCGATTTTTGTCTCTAAGGTTACTAAATACTTTTTTGCACTCGACTGTTTTTTTTTGTTTATTACTTTTAATTAGTTCAAAAACGTTTTAAATATTTAGAGAAACAAAAGTATTGAGTCCTCTTTGAAATAAGTAAAATTCAATGATTTGTTTCACATATTTTAAGTTATTCATTAGGAAGTGCTATTTCGCATTAAAAACTGAGCCAAGACGTAATATAAATATAAAATATAAAATTTAAACTGAAAAAGTTACCAAAAGTAATTAATTTTGACTAAAAGTGACTAATGTTCTTCTTAATTCAAAAGAATTCGATGAAATTTATGAGAATTCCAAGTGAATTTGAACAAATTCAGGATAAATCCAAAAAATAAACAAAGCGATAGAATTTAAAATAAAATTCGAGTGAATTGAGACGAATGTAAGTGAAATGAGAAAAATGCCATGAAATTCATAAACATTCAAGTGAATTGAAAAAAAATGTAATCCAAAATATTCCATTAATATCAGTAAAATTGAAGTAAAGTTATTAGAATTTGTGGGAATTTTAAAGAATTTGATAAAATGCCTAAGAATTGAGATGAGTTTGAAGGACTTCAAGGCAAATTAAAAAAATACATTTAATGTGTAGAATTGAACGAATTTAAAAGAATTCAAGTGAATTAGAAACAAATTTTAAAAAATACACAACGAATTAAATAAAACTGGAGAACATTTAGAGAAATTGAGGGGAAGAGAATTTAAAAAAACACACATTTAATGTATAGAATTGAGTGAATTTAAAAAAATTCAAGTGAATTAGAAACAAAAAATATGATAATAAAAACAACGAATTAAATAAACGTCGAGTAAATTTAGAGAAATTGAGGGAAAACGAGAAGAATTCGTTCATTCAATTTGGAATAAATTAAGAAAAGGGAATTCGAATCAATTTTATAAAATGCCTAAGAATTCCAGGCGAGTTTAAAAGACTTTAGGGTAAATTAAGAGAAAAAAAATACATTGAATTGAATAGAACTGAGTAAATTTAAAAGAATGCAAGTGAATTTAAAAAAAAATCAGGGTAAATTAAAAAAATTCAATAGAATTCCAAAGAATTGAAAAGGATTACAAATAATCCAGGGTAAATTAATATGAATTCCAGGCGAAGTACAAGTGAATTCAAATGAGTTTAAAATAATTTAAAAAATCCAAAATTTTCCATTGATTTCAGTAAAGTTAATTTAGAAAAAATCAAGGGAATTCAAGAAAATTCAATCAAATTCATACGAAATCAAGATAAATAAAAAATAATTTAAGCAAATAAGACAACATTTTTGAAATCAAAAAGAATTTCATTGAATTGAGATAAATGGGAGTGGATAGAATTAGTGAATAAGAACCTGATAAAATTCATAAGAATCCAAGGTGAATTCAAAATGTCTTCAGTGTGAATAAAAAAAAAATTGAAAATCCAAAAAACATGTATTGATTTTAGTGGATTTCAAGGAAATATAAAAAAATGCCGGATGAATTCAAAAAAATTCAAAGGAATTAAAAAACTCAGAAATCATTGGGTTCTCTGTTCCCCCTCTTCTCCTCTCATTTCCCCTACTAAAAAAAAAAAGAATGACGGACACCCAACCGAAACTATAAAGGTTTTCTACCCGTGGCTACAAAACCCTAAAACTAAACAAACATGGGCAAAATTTAATTTATATATCCCCAAAATTTTGAATTTTCCTTTTAACAACTCACTAATCATCAGAAAGATGTTGTCTGTAAAGAAACATTGAGTTCAACAACTTTCAGTTTGAAGACGGTTGAGGCTCACCGTGCTGAGAATAATAAAACATAAAAGCACCATTCAATCTTCATTTTAGTACAACCGAATGAAAAATCCTGGTCACTGAATCAAATTCCCCGTCATTTCCCAGTTTTCCGAGCACGTAGACACCATGATAATCAAAATTAAATGACAACGAAATCTGAACGAACCTGAGTCCCTTCGTTACATCTCGTCTTGTTGGCTCTCGGCAATGGTACAGGACATTCGGACGATCTCCCATTACACGTTGAATTATAGCTACAATCTGATTCCGCTTTGCATTGAACTTTGTGAAACAGTGGAACGAATTGACATGTTTCGCTTGAGCAACAAGGACCTTGGCTGGGACTGAAAAAAAAAAGCGAGTGATGTAAGTCAACGCAAATCATTAGTCATCTCTTGTGAGAACCTGATAACACTCAAAGAAACTAGTTTCTTGTCAAAGAAACTAGCCACACCTTCTGATTACGCATGTTTCTTAAAATAGGCTGAAAGAAGAGTCATAAACTCGTAATTTTCAAATAAAACCTAATCTAATCTTATCAGAAATCAGTAGTAAATACCTGCACTGTGTCCCGGCTTTTCTATTACACCCCTTGGCAGTGTGATTCCTCTGTCTGTCTTGTTCAGATAATTGTCGTGGATAACAGCACCTGTCGTTGCATTCGTCGTCGTCGTAGCCACAATCACACTCCTCGCCCGCCTCGACAATTTTGTTCCCGCAAAAGGCACCAGCTGAAGCTGAGAAACAATTCCGTTTCTTGTTGTCTTCGATTGCGTCGAGGACGTTGCTGATATTGCCGATACTACATTTTGAAAATTTGCTGTTATTTGGACGATCACCGCTCGTCGCTGATGCGAACATTATGTAGTTTCCGTGAAGACCACCTGGTCTGCACTCCGGTGGGAAATCGTGCTAAGAAACAGAGATTCATTATAACTAGGAGTCCAGGTCTACTTCAAAATATAGATTCATTTTTCAGGGTTCACAGTGGTTCATCAGTTCAATTCCCCTCATTTAGCTTAGGGATCACCAGACGCTATCACCAGACGCTGTCACCAGCCTTTGCCAGCAAGGGGGTTCTTTGTACTAATGAGGAATAAAATAAGGAACATCATTTTTAAAATTTTGTAATTAATAATTTAGAAATGGTGTATTCAAAATCTACGTATTTTTGCGACTTCAAACGATATGCTACTTGTCTTAATCAGTTGAAAATTAGAATAAGTGCGATAAGATTGCTATTGCGATTGCCACTTTTCAAATTCTACCATTTTAAGCCTTTCAATCTGAAATTGTTTTTTTTTTCAGTTTGAAATATTCAATGTTTTGGGACATTTTCAAATAAAAAATATATCAATTTGCAATGCCTAGTTCTAAAATATTAATTTTAAGGCTTGAATTTCATAAATTATGATTGGAACTAAATAATTTCGAATATTTAAATAAAAAATTATTAAATTTAGAATACCAATTCTTGGTTACTGGATTTTATTTTAGTTTTAAACAAAATTCGGATTCGTTTAATTTTTAATGTTCCGTAGTAGAATTTTTTTAATTTTCAAGATTATTACATAAATTATAAGGTAAGGGTCGGTTACAGTGTCTGGCGATCCCTCAGCTATATCAGAGGACTGAATAAGCACGGCCTGTAGAGAAAATAGGGGAATTTTTCTTGGAAAAAAGGGAATTTTTTTCTTTTCAAAATACCAGTGTAATGTATCGCTGGATTCTTTATATCAAATATTTTTCGAAAATGTTTAAAGCATCAAAGAAAAGTTTAAGAAGATAATTTTACAGTCCATTGCACTTTGCGGATTGTTTACTCAATAAATAAAGAAACACAGATAATCATGAGTATCCTCAATAATTATATTTATAATGGAGAGAAATAGAAAATTTCAAAAAAACTCAAAAAATTTTTTTAAATGTTTTTTTAGCTTTGCTAATAACAGGTTTTCTGTTTCAGCGCCAAGCCTTCTACCGCAATTATTCCACTTCCATAATTTTTTGCAAAAGACCTAGAACTCAGATAGGCTGAAGCAATTTATTGCTGCATTCTTCAAATCAAATATTTTTGAGAAATTTTGAAAGCATTAAAGAAAATAATTTTTTAGTAAATTAACCTTTTTTCAAATCAACATAAAAAAACGCATCACGTATAGGGGGAAAAAGGCCCGGTAATTTCCCAGTTTGGAAAATCCTTACAAATTTTTTAAATGGATTTTATCATCTAATTGAATAGCTTTTGGAAAATAAAAAATAATGTCCAAATACAGTTATGCTAAAAAATAATTATTTTCTAAGTTATTATGCCGTTAAAATGCAAAAATTTTAATTTTAAACTTTTCTAAATTTAAAAGTTTAAACATTTCTGGTTTAAAAATATAAATCCACACTATGATTTTCAATGCTCTAATTTAAAGAATGAATCAATAAAATAAATGTTCAAAATTATGTCATTTTAAGCAATTTTAAGTTTAAACATATTAAAAATTTAACGATTTATAATTGCTGATTTTAAATGAGAAGTCAAATATTTCTAAATAGTATTAATAAAAATTCTTCTTTTTTTTAATTCAATTTTTTTAAATCGAATTAGTTAACAATGGAATATTTTAGACTGAAACAATATTTGAATATGATTTAAAAATGAATAAAAGCGTTTAGTTTTCAATCTATTAATTTAAAGTTATTTAAAAATAGAAAATATTTTATAAAATTTTAATCGGACGTTTACATTTGTTTGCAATTACTCAACTACAGTTCCATTAAAAAAATATATTAATTAATTTATATTTACAATTGATCAACTTGAAAAGATTTTTTTATCAAAAATGTTCAATTTCAAACTTTCAAGTTCAACAAGATCAGAGTTCTGATTTTTTTTAATCTCATAAATCTGACAGTCAATTAGATGATAATTCCCTAAAAATTATTTGCCAACGGCAACATGTTTAAGAAAAAATCTAATTTTTCAAATAAACAAAATATTTTATCGATGTTTATTAAATTCTCATGTAAAATTATGTGAATATAACATTTTTTACACTTGTTTTAACACATTTTCTTTTTTTTTGGCATTTTTAACAGTTAAAACTGGAAGAATATTGAAAATCGAGTTTTCAACTATTAAAAATTCAATTCAAATTTCAATTTTTCAAGAGTTGAATATTGAAGAATATTGAAAATAAAATTTTCAACTGTAACAAAAATGGAAGAAAATTGAAAATTGATTTTTCAATAGATGAAAATTGAAGAAAATTTAAAATCGAATTTCCAAATGTTAAAATGCAACTGTTGCAAAATCCATTCAATTTTTCAACAGTTGAAAATTAAACTATTTAAAATTCAAGAAAAAAGCGAATTTTATATTAAAAATGTTATATTTACACAATTAAATATAAGAATTTAATAAATTAATATTTCAATCCATAAATTTTTTTAACTAGATTTTTTCGTAAATGGGTCGCTATTTTCAAATAATATTTTGGCTAATTATTGGATTGGATAATTTTTAATATAATTATAATTTATAATTATTATAATTAAAATTTGATAATTGGACTCTCAGTATGGAATTTATGAGATTTAAAACGAAAATCCCAACTCTGATAATCTCTATATAAGTCTTCAAAACTGCATTTTAAAATTCTTTAAATTGAAAATATACGCTAGAAAATTAAGACCCGAATTAGAAAAAACTTAAATTAAAAGATTATAGAATTACGCACTGTAAACTGAATTATTTCATAATTGAAAAAAGTAATCGTGGCACCCATATTCTTGTAATTTGAAATAATTAAAATTCCATTTGACATTAAAACATGCTAACAATAAATGGATACTAATATTAAATATTACTTTTAACATATTTTTTCAACAGTATATTTAAATTATAACCAATTTTCAAGATTTTCGGGACCGTCGCGATTACTGGGACATTTACCTTATCATAGATTTTTCTTCTAAAAATTTGTAAAATTCCTCGTCAAAAAATAAATTCCGTATCATTTCCCGGCTTTTCCCGGTCTAAAAAATTCCGGTTTCCCGGCCGAGCGAACACCCTCTTAATGTTGCCCAAAATAAATTATAAAAAGGAATACAAATTAGGAAATTAGAGGGGATTTTGAGAAAAATAGGGAAGGAAAAAAGGGGAATAGGGTACCTACTGTGATCCCTGATTTCTACTTGAAATTGAAACCTACCGGTGAACCAAAGTTGTGTCCAATTTCATGGGCAAGAGTCAGTTGAGAAACTTTGGGCGGTACTCTGCTATTGTAATTAACGAAAGTAATGATACCAGTGTTCAGGGATCTTTTAGTAGAATGATACATCCCACCAACGGTTTCTGTATAAGTCTTGTATTTTTCGCAGATTCCACCAGAGGCTCCGGAAGCCGAAGCTACCCATGCGAGACCAAGAGTGCCGCCAGTAAAATCCCTGCAATAATTCGTATTCAAAATCACGAAATTCAAAGAGATTCAAATAAGAAAAAAAAAATACAGGGAACTTTTCAACTTCTCACAAAATTTTGAAATCAATTACCTGTAAGTGAAAACATAAGCCAGACAAAAGTCCTCGTGGTTTCCCAAAGAGTGTAGATTCAAAAAATTACTAACGTCGATATTTTCCATGCAAAATGGATTCTGGTCGTTGTTGTAATTCGAATTCGAATTAGAAGTTTGAGCGCAAGCAGAATCGTCGTCAATCTTTGGAAATTAGAAGAAAAGAATCAGAAATTAGTATTACTCTACAATATAATCGAGCGAATTATCAAATTCAATTCCAAACAAAATTTACCTTGATTCTCTGAACTTCAAACTTGATATTTCTATGTTCTATTCTTCCATCGAATCTGGTATCTCTGTAAATGTAATTTACGGCCGTGACGTGGTGCGCAATTAGTGATAAAATTTCTTCCCTCGTCTTCTCTGCATCTTGATGAAGCTAAACATCAAAATCAGATCAGATTGTATTCAATTTTTTTAATATTTCTGGGTTGTTACAGAAGACGGATTTTAAAATTCCAGAACTTTTCCAGATTTTCCGATTCAACTTTTGAAAAATTTCCAGGACAACTTGAAAAAAAAATTATGTTCAAAATTTGAACTCAAATTCATTTCAAAGCATTCTACTGTTTGCAATATTATTCCCAGAAAAACACTCCACAGTATTTTACTAAATTGTTGAGATATTTTTAGAATGTTTTCCTTTAAATTTTGCCCTAGTATCAAACTTGGTGCAAAAAAGTAGCAAAATTTCAAAAATCTGTAAATACTTACAAGCTTTATTGGTTAAAAATAATTATTGATCATATTTTAGGCCTCGGACTCACTTTAGGGATCAAAAATATTGTAAATAATGTCACAAATTATTTAAAATAGTGCCATAAAATTTTTCAAGCATTAAAAATTAACTCGAATGTTTATTTAAAATGTTATTCTTTAGTCTATAAATCTATCAAAATTCCCATTTATTTATCGCAGGCTTCGCAGTCTTTCTCCACTTTCTCATTCTCCACGTAAATGAGAACTGAAATAATAGAACCCAATAAGAAAATCCCAATAATATTGGTTGAAAGCCCATTCATTTCGATTAAAAAGTCAACTATTAAGTTTTTGATTAAGAATTCATCTTTTTTGATGAAAAATTTTATTTTTGGGTTCAAAATTGAATTATTTTCTTTAAAAAACAACAATTTTGTTAAAAAGTCATACTTCTGGCTTGGAAATTCAACTGTTTTGTTGAAAGTTTGTCGTTTTGAGTTGCAAATTCAAAAATTTCATTCCAATTTTTTTCTTTCTTAACTAACAATCTTTTACTGAAAATTCAACGACTTTGTTGAACATCTTTTTTGTACATCATCTTTTTGGTATGAAAATGTATTTCGCTCTAAAGAAATTCAATTTTTTTAGTTAAAAATGCCAACTGTCTGGTTAAAATTAATCTCTTTCGATTGAAAATTAACTTTTTTGTTGAAAATTCAACTGTTTTGTAAAAAAATTCGTATTTTCGTGTCAAAAATTAAAAAATTTGGTAGAAAATCTATTTTTAGTTTAAAACGAAACTGTTTGGTTAAAAATTAAACTGTTTTAGTTGAGAATTCAAGTATTTTGTCGACAATTCGTCTTTGTTGGTTACATCCAACTGTTTTTCATTTTAAATTAAAACACTTTTTATTGATATAGCACCTATTACATTTTGTGTCGAAAATTCATATTTTGATATTGAAAATTCAACACCTTGGTTGAAAGTTGACATACTTTCTTAAAAGTTGATATTTTTGATTGAAGATTCATAATTTTAATTTAAAATTCTTTTTCTTTTTGTTAAACTTTTTTTTACTGAAAATTCAACTACTTTGTTCAAAATTCAACTGCTTGCTTTTAAATTAACTTTTTTATTGAAAATTCATATTGGTATAAAATCCAACTATTTGGTAGAAAGTATATGTATATTGTTAACAATTCGTCTTTTTCGGTAGAAAATCCATTTTTTGTTAAAAATGCAACTGTATGGTTGAAAATTAATCTGATTTAGTTCAGAATTCAAGTATTTTGTTGAAAATTCGTCTTTCTTGGTTACATTCAACTGTTTTTTATGTTCTATTAAAATATTTTTTGGTTTAAATATCAACTATTACATTTTTTGTTGAAAATTAGTATTTCTGGGTTGAAAATGCAACTGATTTGTAGCGAATTGGTCTCTTTGGCTTAAAAATTCAATAGTCTTGTAGAAAATTCGTGTTATTTTTATTAAAAATTAATTTTCTTGACTAAAAATTCAACGTGGGTTAATTAGACGAAGAATTTTCTTACCTTCTGCAGTATTATAACAAAAATATTATTATTCATTAATAATTATTATTATTTTCATGGATACATTATAAAAATGAGAGCATTTTAGCAACAGCTCAAAAAACAGGCGTTTAGATCATTTCGGCAGGATATATACAAGAATTTTTCTGGAAATTATATTGCAAACAGTATAACGCTTTGAAATTGATTTGAGTTCAAATTTTGAATCGATTTTTTTTAAAGTCATCCTTGAAATTGTTCAAAAGTTGACCTGGAAATCCAGTAAACAAAGGCATGCCTCCACAGTATTTTACTAAATAACTAAGATATTTTTTGACTCGCAAAATGTTAAGATATTGTAAATAGTTACAACCATTTTTTAAAAATCATTATTTAGCATATCTCAATTAATTTTAGTAATATTTATAAAGTTTTGAATTTGTTTAAATTATTTGGTGAGTCAACAATTATTTGAAATTTTGCGCCTTTTTTGCACCAAATGTGATCCTAGGATAGAACCCAAAGACAAAATCTTTTTATTATATTGACATTTTGCGTTCAAATTGGGCTTGTAAAACGAAGAATTTTATCAACTTTTTTGCTATCATGAGGAAAAAAATCATGTTAATATTATAAAAAATTCAATAGCTCAAAAAATAGGCGTGTAGAACATTTCCGCCGGTACAAAGCATAAAATTATTCATCAATGTAAATTTTAAAAGTCTTTTCGATTATTATTTCATCCTAATGAAAATTTTTAAATACAGTAAAGATTGATTAAAATGGAAACGTAATTTAATCGGTCAATCGGAATTTGTAAACTAAGCAGAAAAGTACTCGAATAATGATTAAAACTTCAAAAAGAAATGTCAATAAAAATGTCCAGGCTCTTTTTCAAAATTCCAGGACTTTCCTAGGTTTCGGGGTTCTGTAGTAACCCCGTATTTGTTCTAAAAAAAAAAATATATTACCTGCTCTGTTATGTGCCTCCATATTAAAGGATCTGTTTGAATGAAGAGCGAACAGGTGTTTTTATTTTCCTCCTTTGGTCTCGTAGCCCTTTTCGATCTTCGATTTTCAGGTTGATTGGCTTCCCAGGTGTACTTGTGACCTGGATTTTCACTAGCACCGTCCCAAGGTTTCACCTTTAATAATAATTTGTAGAACATTTTATCAAAATATATTTCCGATTTTTAAATCAATATAAAAAAGCAGGTCTCACAATCCCCAGGGGTTAAAAATAGGGTAAAAAGGGTACTTTTTCCGCTTAAAGGTTACCCCATTTACTAAAGTGGAGTCATGCTAAGGGATTTTATTAGCATTAATTTTTCTGTGTTTTTTTTATTTATTTTTCAGCTTTACAAAATTCGTAAACCCTTGTGTGCACACTAGGGTGGTCCAACAACATTTTTTTCGAAATTTTATGGAGACACCCTCCAAATTTGTTCGAATCCACCCAAAAATAAATCCATTTTTTTCATTTTGAAAAAAATTATATTTAGGGGTGCCGCAAGCCCCATGAAGTTTAACATGCATTTCCCATACGAAAAAAAAACGTTTTTGTAAATCTTATTCAGAATCCTCAATATTATCTCAATCGAGTTGAAACTCAACATTTCTCTT
>JAABKJ010007756.1:0-11617 GCA_011634705.1 Andricus grossulariae
GTTTTAAGATTATAGAAAATTTCAGAAGATTTCACCAAGATTTCGTTAAGAGCTAAACAATTTAGAAAGATTTCAAACAATTTTCAAAAATTGACAAATGAATTCAGGAAGATTTCAAAAAGATTTCTGAATGATTTCAGAAGATTTCACAAAGATTTCATAAAGAGCCAATAAATTTTAAAAGATTTCACGAAGAGTTCAATGATTTCAGAAAATTTCAGAATGATTTTAAAGATTTCAAAGATTTCGCAAAGAGTTAGAATAATTCAAAAGATTTCAGAAAGATTTGAGAAGAATTTCAACAAGATTTCTGAATGATTTTCAACATTTCAGAAAATTTACGAAGATTTCGCAAAAATTCCAAAGATTTTCTGAAGAGCCAAAAAATTTAAAAAGATTTTACAGCGATTTCAAAGTTTTCACGAAGATTTCAGAATGTTTTCAAAGATTTCGCAAAGAGTTAAAAAATTTCAAAAAATTGCAGAAAAATTTCAGGAGGATATCAACAAGATTTCTGAATCACTTTAAATATTTCAGAAAATTCCACAAATATTTCAGATATTTCATAAAAAGTCAAATAATTTAAAAAGATTTCACAAAGATTTCAGAAGATTGCAAAATTATTTTTAAGATTTCGCAAAGCATAATATTACTTCAAAAGAACTAAAAATTTAAAAAGATTACAAGAAGAGTTGAAAGATTGCAGAACATTTCAGAAGATTTTACAAAAATTTCGCGAAGAACCAAACAATTTAGAAAGAGTTCAAAGATTTCAAGAAGAGTTCAAAGACCTCAGAAAATTTCAAAATGATTTGAAAGATTTCAAACAATTGAAAATTTTTTTTTTAATGATTTCAGGAAGATTTCAACAAGATTTCTAAAAGATTTCTGAATAATTTCAGACAATTTCAGAAGATTTCACAAATACTTCATAAAGAGTCAATAAATTTTAAAAGATTTCAAGAAGATTTCAAGAAGAGTTCAATGATTTCAGAAAATTTCAGAATGATTTTAAATATTTCAAAGATTTCGCAAAGAGTCAGAATATTTCAAAAGATTTCAGAAAGATTTGAGGAGGATTTCAACAAGATTTCTGAATGATTTTGAACATTTCAGAAAATTTCCGAAGATTTCACAAAAATTCCAAAAAATTTAAAAAGATTTTACAGCGATTTCAAAGTTTTCACGAAGATTTCAGAATGTTTTCAAAGATTTCGCACAGAGTTAAAAAAATTCAAAAAATTGCAGAAAGATTTCAGGAGGATATCGACAAGATTTCTGAATCATTTTAAATATTTCAGAAAATTTCAGAAGATTTCACAAATATTTCAGATATTTCATAAAAAGCCAAATAATTTAAAAAGATATCACAAGATTTCAGAATTATTTTAAAGATTTCGGAAAGAGTAATATTAATTCAAAAGATTTCAGAAGATTTCAACATAATGTCTGACTGATTTCAAAGATTTCACAAGAATTCACAAAGATTTAATAAATTTCATAAAAATACGAACAATTTAAAAAGATTTCATGAAATTTCAGAAGATTTCAAAATGATTTTGCAAAGTTCAAAAATATCAAAAGATTTCAGGAATATTTAAACAAGATTTCAGAATGAATTCAAAGAATTTACGAAGCTTTCAAGGATTTTATAAAGAGGCAAAAAAGTAAACAAATTTTCCAAAGATTTCATAAAATTTCAGAATGATTATAAAGATTTCGCAGAGTTAAAAAATTTTAAAAGATTTCAGAAAGACTTCAGCAAGGTTTCAACACGATTGCTGAATGATTTTAGAAGATTTCAAAGATTTCACAGAGTCAAAAAATTAAAAAAAAAAAATCACAAAAAGTTTAAACATTTCTTAAGGATTTCTGCGATTTCAAAAGTGTTCAACCTCTCGAAAAAGAAGTAAACGTGACATTTGATCTAAAATAGATATTATTTAATACATATATTTAATCACCAATTATTTACCTCTAGAAGTGTGCGAACATCCCACTTTTCTCTGACCATATTATAATGAGTTTCTCCGCCTCGAACTCGAGTTGGTTCACTATGTACAACAATTTTCTTTATTACAAAACCCATTCCTTTAAATCCATCCTGTTCTAGACGTTCTTGCCAAAGAGTATCATTATATATTTTGTGCACTCTGTCGATTAAACTTATCTAGAATCAAGAAGAGAAAAGTTTGATAAAACAAATATTAATTTTAATCAAATGACTACTCATTTTGCATTGCCCTAAAAATCCAAAAATACGAACTAAGTAGTTGATTGTTGTTTTTGTACTGCTAGCACCCATTTCCTGATAAAATCTATAATCAGCGACCAATAAAAGTGGACATCGCGTTTTAGTTGGTGTGTATTCGTAAGTTTCTGTTTGTCTTTTTCTTCTCGTTTGGTTGTCTTTTATTTCTTCCAGTTCTACATCGACTTCGAAATCCTCTTCAGAATTATCTGTGAGAATATATTTAAATATTATTTTGTTCACAATAAACAAAATGATACTAATTAAAAAAATTAAATTGAGAATAAATAAAAATTTGAGTTCCTCTTTAAATTCCAACACTCAAATTTAATTACGAGCTTCTTGGAAATTAAAAAAAAAATCTAACAAATAAATTTGGATGACACACTTTTAAATTTCTTAATTAAAATGTTAAAAAATTTAAAACAGAAATGAAAAAGAAGGCAACCTTCAAATATCCTTCCTCTTTTTTTTACTATCACATTGTGCGCGTTACGCGCGCACTAATTACCCTTTATTTAGAAAAAAATTCAGATCATTTGCCAACATTTTGTTATAGATTTTATAGAAAATCTTATATGATTTGAGAACGTCGTACATGATTTACAGAAGTTCTTTTAATTGAAGCCTAGTCAGAGGTATCGTAGGATGAAAAAAACTTTTATTATAACAAATTATATTACATAACAAAGTATTTCATTATCTACTGACAGTTTGAATAAAGATTACAGCCAAAAACATTTTTGCTAATGCAACGTTATCACCGCCGCAGCTTCAATTTTTTAAATTCGACTATTTGAATTTGATTCGAATTTCTATAAGATTCAATTTCCCACGTTTTCTGGATATATTTCTTACATACATGTCTCAAATTATTTTATTTGTATATCAAAATTTTATTTTTAAAGTTCAGCAGTAAGGAAAATATAGCATTTATGTGCATGAAGAATCTGAGTAAAATTCAAGATCTATAAATTAACATTTTATTTAATCAAGAAAGACGCATACAACAGTATTTCAATTTATATTTGGCATAAGCACAATGGAGTAACTTTAATTTTTATTTGTAGTCAAAATGGTATTTTTAGAATAAATAAAAATCTGTAATTTACAGGCTATTTAAATCAGTTCTTACTCAAATCATCCTGTCAATTTTACGTTGGTCCCAGGATTTTTCTTTTACTATAACGATTTTATTAAGTTTTTAAGATTTTCACTATTCGTGAATAGCGACCGAAAAACCTTTTTTGGTTAAAAGTTCTTTTTTTTGTGGATGATTCAACATTTTAGTTGAAAAACCTTTTTTTTTTGTTCAAAATTGACATATTTTGTTAACAATTTTCTGTTGTTGTAAATTAATTTCTTTAACTATAACTTTAACTATCATATGGTTAGTTGAACATTTATCTTCTTCAGTTGAAAATTTCTGTATTTTGTTCAAACTTTGTCTTTTTAAGTAAAATATTAAGCTCCTTGGTGACTAATTCACCTTTTTGGTTAAAAATTTGATTATCAGGTTGAAAATTCCTTTAAAAATTCAAAATTTGGTAGAAAATTTCTGTATTTTCTTCAAACTTTGTCATTTGTAGTAAAATATTAAGCTTCTTGGTGACTAACTCACCTTTTTGGTTAAAAATTTGATTATCAGGTTGAAAATTCCTTTAAAGATTCGAAATTTGTTTGAAAATTCATGTATTTTGTTAAAAATTAATCCTTTTTGGTTGAAAATTAATCTTTTTGGTTGAAAATTCATTTCTTTGATTGAAAATTAGTTGTTTTTTTTTTAAATTGTAGACATTTAATCTTCTTGATTGAATTCCATCTGTTTGGTTGAAAATTTAACTATTTTGTTGAAAATTGGTATTTTTTTGGTACAAAATTGATCTGTCGAGTTGAAAATTCAAGTATTGGGTTAAAAATTAATTTTTTAATTGAAGATTAATTATTTTTGTTAAAAATTAATTTATTTGCTTAAAAATTTAACCATTTTGTTGGAAATTCGTTTTTTTTTAAATCGAAAATGAATTTTTTAAACTGAAAATTTAACTATTCCATGGTTCGTTTAATATTTATCTTCTTCACTCGAAAAATCAGCCATTTGATTGAAAATTTCTGTATTCTGTTTAAACTTCGTATTTTATGGTACAATATTAATATTCACCTTTCTGGTTGAAAATTTATTTCTTTGATTAAAAATTTATTTCTTTGGTTGAAAATTTAACTGTTAGGTTGAAAAATCCTTTGAAAATTCCAAATTTGGTTGAAAATTCATGTAGTTTGTTTAAAATTATTCGCTTTGGTAGATAATTAATCATTTTGGTTGAAATTCATTTCTTTGATTACAACTTAATTTTTTTTTAACTGAAAATTTAACTACTCTATTTTTTGTCAAAAATTTATCTTTTTTGATAGACATTTAATTTTCTTGGTTAAAAAATTCACCTTTTTGGTCGAAAAATCATTTCTTTGAATGAAAATCAGTGTTTTAAATTGCAAATTATTATTTTTTTTTTTTTAATTTAACCATTCTATTTTTTGTCGGAAATTTATCTTTTTCGATTGGCATTTGATGTTTTTGGTTGAAAATTCATCTGTTTGGTTGAAAATTTAACTATTTGGTTTAAAATTGTTTTTTTTTTTTTTTTTTTTTTTTTAAAATTTTTTTTTTTTGTTTAAAATTTTTTTTTTTTGTTTAAAATTTTTTTTTTTTTTTTTTTTTTTTTGTAGAAACTTCATCTTTTGGATTAAAAATTCAAGGATTGGGTTAAAATTTCAACTATTGGGTTGAAAATTAATTTTTTATTTAGATTCATTATTTTAGTTTAAAGTTAATTTCTTTGCTTAAAAATTAACTTATTTTTTTTTAAATTCTTTTTTTGCATGACAATCAATGTTTTGAAACTGAAAATTTAACTATTCTATGTTTGGCTTAACATTTATCTTCTTCACTTGAAAATTCAGCTATTTGATTCAAAATTTCTGTATTTTGTTTCAACTTTGTATTTTGTGGTAGAACATTAATGTTTTTGGTGTTTTATTTACTTTTTTGGTTAAAAATTAATTTCTTTGGTTTAAAATTTAACTGTTAGGTTGAAAATTCCTTCCAAAATTTAAAATTTGGTTGAAAAGTCATTTCTTTGATTGGAAATTAATTTTATTTTTTAACTGAAAACTTAACTATATTCTAATTTTTGTCGAAAATTTATCTTTTTTGATAGACATTTAATCTTGTTGTTTAAAAAATTCATCTGGATGTTTGAAAATTCAACTTTTTTTGTTAAAAACTTCTCTACTTTGTTGAAAATGTACCTTGTTTTGGTAGCACATTCTTCTTTTTGTTTAAAAATTCATTTAACTGAAAATTTCACTATTTTGTTGGAAATTGGTCTTTTTTTGGTAGAAAATTCATCTTTTGGGTTAAAAATTCCAGTATTGGGCTAAAATTTCAAATATTGGGTTAAAATTGATTTCTTATTTGAAGATAAATTATTTTAGTTAAAAATTAATTTCTTTGCCTAAACTGAAAATTTAACTATTCCATATTCGGTTTAACATTTATCTTCTGCACTTGAAAGTTCAGCTGTTGGATTGACAATTTCTGTAATTTGTTTAAACTTTGTCTTTTGTGGTAGAATATTAATCTTTTTGGTGACTAATTCACATTTTTTGTTGAAAATTCATTTAACAATTCAAAATTTGGTGGAAAAATCATTAATTTTGTTTAAAATTATTCTTTTCTGGTCGAAAATTAATTTTTTTGGGTGAAAATTCATTTCTTTGATTGAAAACTAATTTTTTTATTATGAAAATCCAACGATTCTATTTTTTGACGAAAATTTATATTTTTTGATAGACATTTAATCTTCTTGGTTAAAAAATTTACCTGTATGGTTGAAAATTTAACTATTTTGTTGAAAATTCATTTCCTTTGTTGAAAATTCATTTTGTTTTGTAGAAGATTCGTTATTTTCTTTAAAAATTAATTTAATTACTTAAAAAATTAACTAGTTAATTGAATATTATTTTTTTTTAATTAGTTTTTTTTTTACTGAAAATGTAGCTATTCAACTGTTTTTTACTGAAAATTTAAATATTTTTTGGTGCAAATATCAACTATTACCCTTTTTGTGCAGAATTCATTTCTTTTACAGAAGATTCATCACTTTGGTTGACAATTTATCTATTTCGTTGCAAATTCCCTTTTTCTTTGTTGAAAATTAATTATTTAAACTGGAAATGTAATTCTATTTTTTGTTCAAAATTGATATTTTTTAGTGAATTTTGGTTTTCAAAAATAATTATTTCAATAAATAATAAAGTTACTTTTTGTGTGTGAATTTGGCGACATTCTTTCCTTCGAGTTTTTCAAGGATTTGAGCAGTAGCCAAATAAGGTTTGATTAAAGTCCTATTTTTATTAACAATTAAACCAACCTGATTCTTCTTTAACGTAACCACAAGTTTTAGGAGCACTATGTGTATGCCCTTCTCCATTTTCAAAATGTTCCCAACTCAACTTGACATCGGAGGCTTTGTAAATGATCATTGATTTATTATCCGTGTTTGGAAGATGCCTCCAAGATGGCTGGAAATTTTAAATAATTCAAATATTAATAGTAAAATCCAGGTGAAATATTTTTAAGAAAATTTTCAAGCAAAATACTCACTTCAATATGAAATGTTTCATCTGGAATTGTCACGGTGCCTGTTAGGACACCATCGTCAATATGAATATGTGCATGAGAATCAACTTCTCCGAAAACGCGACCATGGTAAAAATTATCATGATCTGAAAAATTCACTTGAATTATTACAACAGAAAAAAGAATTTTTAGGATGAAAAGAAATTCTCAGGCCAATGAAAATTAATAAAATTATCTCATTATTAAATTGTAAGTAATTAATAAATTATTATATAATTATCTACATCTTATAAAATTGTCTTCAAGATGAAGTAGCTGAAGGTTAAAATTATTGAATTTTGAAAATCATAATGCACAATTTGAAAATCTATATTTTTCAACGACTTATTTTCAAGATACTGATTAAATAAGAACATATAATTTTCAAAGTTTTTAGACTAATTTAACATTAAAGGTTCACAATATTTAAAAACAAATTACTCATATTTATCGTCTTTAAAATTTCTATAATTCCAATTTAAAATTATAGTTTTGAATGTGCAAAAAAAAAACATTAATTTTTGAGGCCTTAAAACTAAAGTATTTTTGCTTAAAAAGTGAGGTAAAAAATGTAGGGTCAAAAGTAAAGGTCAAAAATAAAATTGACTTTTTTTAAATTAAGGGGTTTTTTCTTTTTTCTTCAATAGAAAAAAATTTAGATTTCTTTTTTTTTTAATACCTTCAGGTTAAACAATCAACATTTTATAATTTATTGGTAAAAATAAGCATAAAGTAGGTTTTGAGCGGATACTATCCTCTTCGACGATTTATAACTATTTTAATATCAAATTAAGAAATGACCAGAAATTTGTATTTGTTTTTAGAGGCCACCCTGTAATATTTCAGATTTATATTGAGAATTTAACTGCTAATGGCATAATCATTTTTAGTTACTAGCCTTAATTTTAAATTGAAATCGTCCCGAATCGATAATAGTTCCAAATTTAAATATTAAAAATGTCAGCACAATTTCACTATTATGTCTTTCAATATTGCAAATTTCTATATTGAAGGCCTTGATAGTCAGTTTGATATTTGATAATTTCAGATTTGATATTATAAATTGTTTGGTTTAAATTTTAAAAGTACAAAATTGTCTGGTTTGTTAAATTCTTCGAAATCGTAGAATATAAAATTGAAAGACTTGATAGTTTCACAATTTTCAGTTTGAAGGATTAAACAATTCTGAATTAAATTTTTCGAAAATAAAATCAAAAAATTAAGACAATAATTTGTAAAATTCAAGCCTTAAAAATCAGAAGACTTCAGAACTAGACATTGAAAATTGTGCAATTGCAAAAATTGGAATCATAGCGATCTTGTTTTGAATTCCTTCTTTTTTATTTTTTATTTTCTATGTAATATCCTAAAGCATTCCGATTTTTAGTTGAAGATATTAAAAAGTGAATCATTCAGAAAAGAAAAATATTTGATGGAAATATTTCGAAGAAGGAATAATAATTCTAAATGAAGTGTTAAAAATTGAATTATTTGAAACTAAAAAGTAAAAACTTTTATTTTTTCAAATCGAAATACAGATATCTGAAATTGATACCTCAATAATTGAATAATTTCTTTGATTTTGAATTATTACAATTTTAGAGTACTGAATTTTCATGCTGAACGCTAAACACTGAATTTTTCTCTTTCATAAGTTGTAATTTTACAATTAAAATTGAAATGGTCGAATTAAAAAAATATATGATTAACCATTTTTAAGTTTTTATCACGATTCTTGGTAATTAATCATTTTTCCAGTTTTAAATGAAGTTCAAATTCGTTTAATTTGCAACGTTTAGAATTTCAATTCAAAAGTTTTCAATTTTTAACGCTTTTAATTCGAAATAATACAATTTCAATTTCTTTGGATTAAAAAAAATCTAGTTTTCAAAATTTGAATCTGAAAATATTAAATATTGAACGTTTCGAAATTTTAGTCTGAAATAATTCAATTTCGAGATTCTTCAATTCAAACTGGAATTGTTCAATTTTGAACGCTTTGAATCAAAAATGATAAAATTTCAACTCCTTTCTAATGAAATTGTCAAATTTTCAAAACGTTATTCTGAAATTTTCCAATTATTAAAGATTCTGATTTAAATCTTGAAAATTAGAAATTATTAAATCTTTTATTTAGAAATAATACAAGTTCATTTTCTTTTCATTCCATTGGAAATATTATCCTTTTTCAAAATTGTACCTTCTAAAATTTTTCGATTTTTAACGTTTTCAATTCCAAATCGTTCAATATATTAATTTTCTTTTAATTTTAAGTGCTTTCAATTATGAATTATTAATTACACTAGTAGTAGAATTTCTAACAAATTAAATAAATATTCAACCAAATAGTTGAATTTGTAAACACAAATGGAATAATTAAGTTTTCAAGACAAAAAGACGAATTTTCTATTCAAAACCGTTGACTTTTTAAACCAAAAATATAATATTTCAACAAAAAAGTACATTTTCGACCAAACAGTTAAAACTTCAGTTGAAAAAATTAATCTTTACATTTGTACAAATACATTTGTAAGAAAATAGTTCAAATTTAAACTAAGGAGTTGAATTTTCAACCTAAAAAGATGAATTTTCAACAAAATGCATGCATTTTTAACAAAACAGTTGAATTTTTAGTCGAACAAAGATTACTTCTTAACCAAAAAGGGAATAGTTAGATTAAAATTAAAGTTAAATTAAAATTATAATTTGTTCAATAAAATTATCTTTTTTAGTTTAAAATTCAAATACTTCCTTGAAAATTCGTCTTTTTCGGTAGAAAATTAATCTTCTTCGTTGGAAATTTAACTATTTTAATTTTTGGTGGAAAATGTATCTTTTTCAGTTGAAAATCCAACCATTTGTTTTAAAATGTATCTTTTTTGGTTAAAAAGTCAACTACTTCCTTTAAAATTCACGTATTTTGTTGAATATTTATCTTTTTTAGTTTAAAATTCATCTATTTCGTTGAAAATTCATCTTTTCGCGTTGAAAATTGATCATTTTCAGATTAAAATTCAAGTATTTCGTTTAAAATGCAACTACTTCGTCTAAGATTCATCTATGTTTTTGAAAATTTGTCTTTTGAGTTGGAAATTTAGCTATTTAGATCAAATTTTATCAATTTTGTTGAAAAGTCAACTAATTGGTTGAAAATTTATCTTTTTTAGTTCAAAATTCAATACTTCGTTTAAAATATGTCTTTTCCGGTAGAAAACTGAACTTCTTGTTTAAAAATTTAACTATTTAACTAAAATGTGATCAATTTTGTTAAAAAATCTACTATTTGGTTAAAAATGTATTTTTTCTAGTTCCAACTTTAATTATTTTGTTGAAAATTCATCTATTTTTATGAAAATTCGTCTTTTTCGGCAGAAAATTAATCTTTCTGGATAAAAATTTAACTACATAATTAAAATTGATCAATTTTCTTTCTAGATTCAACTTTTGGTTCAAAATTTCTTTTTTAGTTTAAAATTCAATTACTTCGTTGAAAATTCATCGATTTTGTTGAAAATTCATCTTTTTCGGTATAAAACAAAACTTCTTGTTTGAAAATTTAACTATTTAAGTAATCTATTTTCTTGAAAATTTGTCTTTCGGTAGAAAATTAATCTTCTTGGTTGAAAATTTAACTATTTTAATTTTTGGTGGAAAATGTATCTTTTTTCGTTGAAAATTCAACCACTTGGGGTAAATTGATCTTGTTTAGTTCAAAAGTCCACTAAATCGTTTAAAATTCACGCATTTTGTTGATTATTTGTCTTTTTTAGTTGAAAAATTCACTATTTGGTTAAAAATTTAACTATTTAGACAAAATTTTATTAATTTGGTTGAAAAGTCAACTATATGGTTGGAAATTTGTCTTTTTTAGTTGAAAATTTAGCTATTTAGATAAAATTTTATCAATTTTGTTGAAAAGTCAACTATTTGGTTGGAAATTGATCTTTTTTAGTTTAAAATTCAATACTTCGTTAAAAATTTGTCTTTATCGGTAGAAAATCAATCTTCTTGACTGAAAATTTAACTATTCAATTTTCTGTGAAAAATTCATCTTTTTTAGTTGAAAATTCCACTATTTGTTTAAAAATGTATCTTTTTTAGATTAAACTTTAAATATTTTGTAACAAAATTAATATATTTTGATACAAATTCGTCTTTCTTGTTAGAAAATTAATCTTTTTGGATGAAAATTTAACTATTTCATTCAAAGTTTATTAATTTCGTTGAAAATTCCAATTTTTGTTAAAAATTTATCTTTTTTAGTTTAAAATTCAATTACTTTCTTGAAAATTTATCTATTTTGTTGAAAATGCGTCTTTGCCGGTAGAAAACTGAACTTCTCGTTTAAAATTGTCATTATTTAACTAAATATTTATTAACTTTGTTGAAAATTTATCTTTTTTACTTTAAAAATCAAGTGGTTCATTGAAAAATCATCTATTTTCTTGCAAATTCGTATTTTCCGTTGAAAATTATTTTCTTTGTTGAAAATTTAACTATTTAATTAAAATTTGATTAATTTTGATGAAAATTCAACTATTTGGTTTGAAATGTATTTTTCTAGTTTCAAATTTAATTATTTTGTTGAAAATGCGTCTTTGCCGGTAGAAAACTAAACTTCTCGTTTAAAATTGTCATTATTTAACTAAATATTTATTAACTTTGTTGAAAATTTATCTTTTTTA
>JAABKJ010007757.1:0-11616 GCA_011634705.1 Andricus grossulariae
ATTACAGCTAACTTTACTTCAATTTTGTTACACATTACTATTTAATTAGGTTCTAGACCAAAATTCATCTCTTAAAATTTCAATATCAAGTTAGCGATTTTGAATTTCGCGGGGAACGAAGATGGCAGTTTGCATCAGGTATTTTCACTTCAACCACCAGCTAACTGAGGGAAAAACAATGAGACAAATGCATGGGATTCGGTCTATTTTTGCCCTACTTTGCTGATATCTTCGTAAAAACTAATTTTGTCCATATAAGTGTGTGAGAAAAATAGTTTTTATTTTTTAGGAACTATTTAATGACATAATAAAATTAGAATTATTATTATTCATTACAAAGATATTACAAAAATAAAGCTTTTTCAAATGCATTTGGTACCTTTTTTCCCCCTCAGCAATCAACGAAGTGAAGTTAGCTGATGGTTGAAGTGAAAATGCCTAATTAGGTGATAATACCTAATTAGGTATTTTCACTTTGTGGTGATATTTTTCGATAGCCAAATGATAAAAATATGAAACTTGTTTGTTATTTCTACAAAAAAGGTGATTTCTATTTTACCTATTTATTTTGTTCTATGCAAAATTCAAATTAGAATTTTAAATAATTTCAAATTAATAGATTCATAATTACACGCTATTAATTTAAAATATTATTCAAATATTGTTTCAGTCTAAAATATTCAATTTTTAGCCCATGCAATTTGAAATTTTTCTATTAAAAAAGTACATTTTTTCAATACCTAGCAATATTTAACTGCTTATTTGAAGTGAACAATAGTTATTATGAAGTAAACAATTAAATCTTTGAATCGTTAAAATTTCAGAGTGGTAGATTTAAACTTTAAACTTTACAAGTGTAATTTTTTAAACGACTCAAAATAAAGCTGATTAAACTTAAATGGGTTCAGGCATAAAAAAAGTTTGAATTTTACAATTCTAATTTAAAAATAAAGGAACGAAATTTGGGTGTTTAAATATTTTTCGAATCGGATGAGACCATTCTATTATTGTCAATATTTTTATTGAGTTTGAGGGAAGAATATTTAATTTTTTCCTGAATCGGACACGGAAAATTATTTCTTTTCAGCATTCTTATTGTCATAGAAGGGAGAAAATTTTTATGTTACATTTTTTTCTGATTTGGAAGAGAGTAATTTTTCATTTTGAACATTTTTATCGAGAGAGAAGGGAGGAAATTTTGGGTTTCATGTTTTTCTAGAGTGAAAGAGGCACGTCTTTTGTTTTGAACATTTTTATTGAGTTGGAAGGATAGGGATTTTGGTTATTAATTGTTTTTCTGAATTGGAAGAGGGACCTGTTCAATTTTTTAAATTGTTATTAATGTTATATGAAAGGGAGGATTAGTTGTAATTTAGAACATTTGTATCGACAGAGTGGATTTATATTTGTAACCAAAAATCTTTTAATTTTTCAATTTATGAAAGTGAAAATTATGTTAGTATAATGGCACTTAATTTAAAATCGTTAAATTTTTTAATCTGTTTTAAATTGTCTAATTTCAATAACCGTGACAATTTTTTGCAAAACGGGAATTTTTTTCCTCGATTAAAACGGTCACCCTGATTTAAAAAATTATATGTAGGCATATTCAAAGTGCAATAATTATTTAAATTATAATTATGAGTAATCCGAAAATGGAACTAGTAAGAAAGGAACCATTTGTTTTATGAAATTAGAATTTTTTTCCTCTATTTTTTATTGTCATATGATACTATTATAGCTCTGTTGCATCAAAATATTATTGACGTATACATAATTTCGAATTTCAATGTATATACTATTTGCAATAAGTAAAAATGTTAACAGAATTAATTTGGACTTGAAAAAAAAACCTGAGAATTTTAAGATCAAACAATATACATTTAAAGTATCAAGCAATTTATAACTTCAAATACCAATCATTAAATAATTAAGTTTATATAGAAAAAACTATAAATCTGCTTAAATGTGTATAGTTTTATTTCTCGCACTTTTAAAAAAATAAGGTTTGTTAAAAAAATCAAAATGGATTTTTACCTCTAACTGTATACTTGTATTAAAGTTGATTTAACATCTTCAATTTCCTCTTATAGAAAAAAATAACAATTAAATGTGTCGTCTCTCATCATAAAAGTCATTGGACTCCTCGTCTGAAAAGATAAAAATCAATAACTATAAGGAACAGATTTTTTTTCTATTTCATTGTCTTGTTTGTGTTCTTTTTCCAAATTATAAGTTTTCTTTGAATTTAAAGGTGAAAAATTCAATTAAAAAAAAAAATACTTACAACCCAGAAAATGTTGATCAAACTTCGCTAAAATCGTAGTTAAACAATAATCATTATCTGTCGAGAGATATCCATTCTCTTGCCATTTTCTGTAAATTAATTTCAACTCATTCCCACCCACGTGACGGAAAAGGGCTAATTTTGTCCTTTCTGGTTCCTCCTCGAATTTTAATATAAGCAAATAATCCAGGAATCCATGTTTCCAATCACGCCAAGAATCAAATGGATTTTCTCCCGATTTGAATGGTTCAATAGGCGATAAAGCTATTGAATGTCCAGTAGCCATGATTCAGATTTTTTTAAGGTTATAAATAGTTAGTCACCGCACAAAATAAAATACTGTTTTTGTTAAAATTTTCACCTCTAAAACGAAAAACCTCTTTTATTGACGCCGAGACTCGGAAACCTGGAAAAAGCCCTAACAGGTATTGACTAGTTCCAAGCAGTGCTCCCGATTCGGCTCCACAACTACACTGCACATGCGCTGCATCGACAGTCTCATTGGCTGTAAATGGCGCGCTCTTTTGAAACTATTACGTGTGTAAATCAATTTTTTATAACAAATAATCATTGTGGAAATGATAACAATTATTTTTCAAATCATAAAATAGTCTTTTAAAGTGCAAGGTGAAATAATTATTTGATTGTACTGTTTACAAATAAATAATTGATTTTAAATTCAAAGGCAGGAATACCTTTTTGCACTAATGCAAATTTTAAATAATTCATAATATTTTTGTGTACTTCATGATTATTATATATAATGAAAAATTTACTTGCATACTTAATCATTTCAAATAAGCGCGCGATCAACATCAAGTGAGGCTAGTGGTGCGACGCATGCGCAGTGCAGTTGGGGAGCTAAATTGGGGACACTGGTTCCAAGTGGTATGAGAGTGAACTTACCTGAGTACGCGCGAAATTCAAACTCAAATTAACCATAGTAAAGTTTTCCCCAGAAAATGCTCAAAGATGGGAGAAACAAAATATACAAAATGAACTGAAGATCAATAAAAATATAATCTGCAAAGCTGGAAAGCATTTTGAAAGAGGAAACGAAGGATATGGTAGGAAGTAAGTTTTGACCGACAGTGGGTAAAGGTAGATTTTTTACTGTCCTTCAAAACCTTCAAAACTTACCTCTCTAACAAGTCTTTTTTTTCCTGCTTTACGGCCATTGAGATCAACTCCTCATTAAGGTATAATCCATGCTTAATATTTCGTTTCACTTATTGTTTATAATTTTCTTTAAAAACCTTGACTTTGCTTAATTTGAGTTCGAATGTCGCGGGTTTTTGCGAAATATGTAGCGCCTCTGGTGGCGAAACTGGGAACTTTATGACTGTCGAAAAATTAAAAACCGCGGCAAAAATGTCCTGTGACAGTTGTGTTTACGTTTTTAATAAAAATATTTAACAAGTGGAATTAAAATATTACAGGTTTCAGGATGACAATCACGGTTCTGGATAATAATACCGTCAAACTTTTAAAATCGAGTCAAGTGATAACGTCCGTTTCCTTCGCTGTGAAAGAACTTGTGGAAAATGCACTTGACGCCAATGCTAAAAACATCGAAGTTAACCTCGTAAGTACAGTATATAGAACAATTACATCAAATTTAATACATTTTTAAACATATTTAGCAGTCAATCTAAAAAATTTCTAAGTTCATACATATTTTCCTCTCAATTGTAACCGCGTTTTCAAGTTCTACGAATCAAACATAACCTAAAAACAATTTCAATACTCAATTGTTTTTTTATTTCAAAGTCAACTAAAAATTATGAGTTATCCATAATTTTTCCTAAGTCTGAATATAAATTAAGGATAAACCAATATTTCTATATCAGGGCCTTTTCCAAGAGAATAGAAAATAATAATAATGCAGTATAAATATTTCAAATAACTATTTATTTGTTAAAAGTTTTTGCACACTTAAATTCGAGTTGAAATTAAATTCTGAGAGTTGACAACAAGAAAATAAGTATTATCAATTTTTTTTAAAATTTATATAAATATAATTTTTTTAAGATTCTGGAGAAAATTAAAAAAGATTTTTTAATATTTCGGATGTGTCAAAAAAGAATCTAGAAGATTTTAAAGACATTTTATTTTATTTTATAAGATTTTACAAAATATTAGGAAAAATTCGAGACTTTTTAAAAAATGTTTAGGACTTTTAGTAGTTTGGAAGCAATGAAGAAATATTTGATAAATTTTCGGAAATGTTTCCAAGTTTTTAAATATTTCTAATCTATTTAAAACGTCTTAAATTCATAAAAATATTTTTAACTGACTCGAATTTTTCTTAAAATTTTGAAAAACATTCAAAATGTAAAAAATTGCCTTGTAGGGGAGCGGCGGCGAATGCGGCGCACATAAAGGAAAATGCACGATTAAAATTCAAATATAAAGTAAAATATTCCAATAAAATACATTTTGCTTAGGCCAATATCTTACCAATCCTCTATGCATGAAGATAATTTAAATGAAGTTCATTAAAACAGTTGATTAATGTATTTTCCAAAAATTGCATCTGCGCCAAGTTGTCCTACCTTGTTTGGTAATGCGGCGCGTTACGATTTACATTCATAATTACTTAATGAAAAACAAATTATGAATTCTAGTAAAATTTAATAAAAATAAGACAAATATATTTATGTTTAATATTATTAACATATTTGAGGGATTATGTCTGCCGAAATTTCAAGAAAAAATGTTTTTTTAGCAGTGCAGAATATCTCACAATTATTTGAGGGTTATGTCTGCTCAAACGTCAAGAAATTTTTTTTTAACAGTGCAGAATGACTCACCAATATGAAAAATAACATAATGAAGGGTCAAATTAAATAATTATCCATGGGGAAACTTTTTAAACAATTCTTTATATTACCTGCTGATTTTAGTCCCGAGTGCGCCATATTAGTCCCATGTGAATAGTATTTAATACAGATTTTTTACATCAAAGTTTATTAATTTTATTAAAAATGTTAAACTTTAAAGCACTCAAGAAACTCGGAACAGTATATTTCCAAAAAATTTTATAAGTTTACACGAAACTCTGTAATTTTTTACTTGCTTTTAGCTTCTCTGACAATATAAGCGAAATAACCAAAACTAACTTTTCGTCATAAAAATCAGACAATTAATTAAATTATCCCAATTTTTTAATCATGTAACGTTGAAAACGTATATACATGTAATGAAACTACCTCCACAAGCAGAAAATGCGCTAATATTCAAAAATTTGAATGCGCCACATTTGCCGCCGATCCCCTAATCTTGTAAATTTTCCCTGGAATTTTTAGAAAATTTGTTTATTCTTTTAAAACCTTTAGAAATTATTTTAAAGCCTCTAAAGTTTTAAAAACAAATTTTCAAAATCTATATTTCTAAAAATCTTTTGAATTTTAAAATACTTTTTGAATCTCTTTAATTCTTCTAAATATTTCTTGAATTTACTCGATTTTTTAATCTTACAAAATTGAAACATTTTGCTTTAAAATATTCTACACACTTTTTCGAAATTTTAGGAAATCGTTTGAAATGTTTAAAAACTTTTTTTAATTTTCTCTTAAAGTTCATTTAAAAAAATAAAAAAATCCTTTAAAATGTTTACCCGAATCTTAACATAATTTTTTAAATCTTTTCAGATCTTCTAAACCTTCTAATCATCAAAAATTATTGAAATTTTTCCTGATTTTTTTTCAAATTCTGCAAAATTTTAAAAATTGCCTTAAAATCCTTCAAATTCTTCTTTGACAATTTTAGAAATCGTTTGAAATGTTTTGAAAGCTTTTTAAATATTCTCTTAAATTAATTTTTCGTAATAAAAAATCATTTAAATTTTTCCTGGGATCCTACAAAAAAATTTTCATTTTCATGAAACCTTACAAAATTCTTAAAAAATCTTTACAAGTTATAATTATTTTTGAATCGGTTCAGAACTAATTAATATCTCTTAATCTTACTCAATTTTTTTCTAAAATTATGTAATATGGCAAAATTACAAAATTTTGCTTTAAAACCTTTTAAACTCTGTTTCAAAATTTTAGGAAATAATTAAAAATGTTTTGTAATCTTTTTTAATTTTCTCTTAGAATTAATTACAAAACAATCATTTAAAATTTTCCAATGAATCTGAAGAACATTTTTTCATTCTCTTGACACCCTGCAAAATTCAGTGTACCTTAAATTTTCTTTAAATCCTGAAACATTAAAAAAATGATCTCAAAGTCTTCCATATTCTTTTTCCACACATTTTGAGATCTTGAAACCCATTTAAAATTTCTCGAGAAATCTTGAATAAAAATTAATCTCTTCAAATCTTTTATAATTATTAAAAAGCTTCTAATTTTTTTTCGAATTCTTCAAAATAAGTTTTTGCCCATCATTTCATTTTTCTTATCTCTTCGAAAATGTAGGAAAGTTTACAAATTATAGTGTGGTAGCGAAATGTCAAAAACAGAACTATTTCTCATTATTAAAGAATCAATTACAATTTAAATTTCCTCTTCTATTAATAATGTTTAGAAGCATTTAGACATGAATTTTATGATGAAGTAAAATTAATTATTTAGAAATGTTCATATACAAAGTTGATGGTGCAGAAAATTAATAAATTAAAAATGTTACGTAATCGGGTAAAAATACCCCTCCCCCCTGCATAACAGATTGTAACGGAAGACGAACCCCCTCTCCCTTTTTAATGTTATGTAATATGTGAACGCTCCCTATTCCGAATTTCCTAACCTACTCCACCTATTTCGATAATTTGTTGCCTTTTTATCTTTTCTATTCGAAAAACTACAATTATGTTTACAAAAAATGGTTTGAAAAATTAGAATTTTCCCTATAAAATCCAGCAACAATCAGTAAAATCTGCTAAACATACTACAAATCACTTCCAAGAACTTTTTAGTTACTATTTAATGTTCTGAAATGTCTTTAAGTCTGTTAAAGTTTCTCTAAATACCATAAAATCTCGTAATGTGTAAACTTTTTCAAATTAGATATTTTTAAAATGCATAAAATTTTAAAATGCATAAAATGATGCCTCGTAAAACCTTTACAGGGTGTCCATCAATTCTTAGGAATAAAATTCAACGTCTTTTCCAGGTTTTCCAGGTCAAGAAATTAAGTTTTTCCAGGTCTCCTTTTTTTACATCAAATAATGAAATAAACGTTTGTTAGACATGTAAAAAGCTTAATTTTTTTATTAGCCAACAATTTCTAAAGAAAGCCGAATCATAAATAAACAAATTCTTAGTTCTTTGCGAACGTAAGTCGTCTTTGTGAAATCATTGGGACTATTTTTAAATTTTTGTAAAGTCTTTGAAATCCTTGAAAACTTTGTGAAATGTTTTGAAATATTTGTGAAATCTTTCTTAAATCTTTGTTTGTAAAATTTTTGTTTTCGTTGAAATTATTGAATTATTTGAAATCTTTTCTAAAATGTTTTGAAACCTCTTGAAATCACTTCAAATCTTTGAAATTGTTTGAAATCTGGTGTACTTATTGTACCCTTTTCAAATCTTTGAAATCCTTGAAGTTTAAACATTTTTCTTAAATTGTTGTGAAATGTTAATTGAAATCTGGTGTGCACACCTTTTTTAAATCGTCGACATCCGTGAAATCTTTATGAAATTTTAAAAATATTTTGAAATGTTAAGAATATCTAAAATATTTTGAAATGTTAAAAATATTTTAAATATTTTGAAATGTTTGTTTGAATGTATGGCTATAACTCATTGTAATTCTGAAACTGAAGTATCGTCGACATTTTCAACTAATAATTTTTATAATTTTTGAGTTGAATACGACAACAAAATTTATACTTCAATATTTTATATTAGCGTAGAAGAAATTAAAAACATATCGAATTATTCACAATATTAAAATCTGTTCTTTATAATCTATAAAATAATTGGTACAGTCTATAAAAATGGCTTGAAATCTCTTTATTTATTCTGTAATAAAGAACAGAAAAATTATATTTTGATAAATCGTCACCCTAAAGTTGTAGTACGCCATGTCCCTCAAATGTCAAACAGAGAAAATGAGGTTCAAAGTTTCACCACAATATATTCTTATAAAACGTTGCCAAATGTTGAATTAAGTTTAGCGGTCAAAAATAATGCGCGATCAAGAATATATTAGCACAAATTCTAATATTTTTATAAATGTATTTTAGTTGATGTGGAAAATTTATTTTGGACATGGCGTAATATGAGATTCAACAAATTAATTTTTTCTTAGAATTATAGTACGCTATGTCCACCAAATGTTTATAAATGAATTATTTTTATTGAAATTTTCAAGTAAACAGTTCAACAGAATGATACTTTACATTAATCTATTGCATTGCATACCTCGAATCAAATGAGTTATTCCCAAATTATTGACTTGAAAATAATAATAGTCCAAAATTCTCAAAAAGTGGACATGGCGTAGTATACCTCTAGGGTGACGAAATAAAAACATTTTCAGCAGCAAGATTTTTTCTAAACGAGATGTTTTTTCACAATAGACTATAAGATTTAAATTACTCTTCGAATTTAGAAAAAATTACTGTTTTAAAAGCAACAAAAATAAAATAAAAAATAAAATTCAAGGTTCTCGTGAAAAATTTAGGTAGATATCCAAATTTTCAAGGCGTATAAAAAATTCAAGCAGAAACCAGGTTTTCAAGGTCGCTGGACACCATGCTTTAACACAATGTGAGTACTCCCTGAAATCTTATAAAAGTATTTTAAAACGTTCTGTCCGAAAATGTTTCGAAATTGCTTTGAATATCTCGAAAAAGTTCCAATTCCTATTAAAGTTTTGAAACTCACCGAAATTTATTGGAAAATTGACGACGCGCAATTATAACCTAACTTTTGTCTTTTCTAAATACATAAAGTTTTTTTAGCAACTCGATTCCTTCAATTTGGATGACAAGAAAGTATAATATAGACATTAGCTTACCTTTCGATTGGGGTTTTCACTGGAATCGCTGGGGGGAAAAAATTGTCCTCAATAATAGTTTTAACGCTGACCTGAAACTGAAGTTTCAGGTTATGTTGTTCTTACATATATTCTCTACGATGCCTGTGATTGGCCAGAGCGCCCCATGGTAGGGACTGCTCGAACATGATTGGCAAGATTCGTAGTTTTGCACACGATTGAAACTCGAAAAAGCTTTAAATTAAAAATTTAAATTTATCAACTGCTTACAGATCTTTTTCGCTTCTAATATATGCGACTTCCATTTTCTTTTTCCTTCACTCTCACATCTCTTCTATCTCATTCTCATTTTGCCATTTTTCCACATCCATTATTTCATTCTTTCACACTTGCCCTCTAGCCCCCTCCAGCTCCCTCATCCACTTCTCACCCATTCCATCCTCCCCTAAAATCTTTACCACAATCTCTTGACAGCTTCCTTTATCTTATGTTCCTCTTCTACATCCTTCCCATACAGTGCTATTCTGGTCTATCTTCTCTCTCCCCATCCCTTTTCTGAATACTTTGGTACTTCCTTCTTATTCATCATCTTATACCATTTATTATATTTTGATTCCTCAATCATTCCCAATCTTTCCATTAATTGTCTTTCCCTGTCTCTTCTCTCCAATTCCTCATAGCTTACTCCATTCCCCTCTCCTAGATCTCTAGCATTAAAAAACGCCCTCCTTTCTTCTTCCCACCTTGTTATTTTTACCGACCTCCCTCTCCTTTCTTCTACCTCCTTCAAACACTTTTTCTCTAACTCCTCTCCCTTTCCTCCCTTAACTTCGTCTCAAATTGCCATGCTCTCTTACCAAAGTATAAGATATACTTATATTTATAAATATAATCATTTTAACCAACCATAAAAGTATACAAACCTGCATATCCAATATCTAAAGAATTCTTAAGAATAATATAAATATGATCATCGTATACATTTATAATTGCAGATATTCTTCTTATTTGGGGAAAAAATTAATAGCCATGTGGTTGTGAAAAATCAAACTAACAATTTTACGCGGAAACTTTGAAACAGCATTGAAATTTTTGAAACTTAGGATTCGAAAAAAATGATGATAAAATAGTAATTTGTACTTAATTAAATTATTTTTTCATTATTTATCATATTGTTAATTATTTGAACTATTTTATTTATTATATATTAATTAATTTATAATCTATTTTTCATTTATCAGCTATGTTTTTAATTAAATTACATTAAAATTCAACCTTATCATGTGATATATTATAATAATTATGAATATTTTTTATTGGTTTTATGTTGGTAATAGTTTAGATTTTCAAATTCCATGCATATATGTTATTGGGTAGGCGAGTGCATTGAATATCGCAGGTCAGGCTCAAAGTAAGCACTCTAGCCCATTGGGAAATTTACAACTGGCGCAGCATTGAATCAGTACTGGCCAGAGTTTGACAGTATTGGAGTGGTAATGATTGCCCAATACTGGCTTCGATATAGCGTAATCTTGGGATGATAACGCTATTCAGTACTGATTGCCAACTTCGGGACTAAACTAAAATACTGTACTGGGCATCAGAATTGGCGCAGTAATTACTAAAAGTACTGGAATTCACTACTTGGGCAGTCGTGGGTATAAGTACTAGTGAAGTACTGGAAGTAAGCATTAGCACAGTATGGAAAATGAGTTCTGTCAAAGAAGCCGGAGGAGTACTGGGCACCAGTATTGGCGATGTACTGCGGCCTTCGCCATTGCCAGCTTTGATTTCAGACATGATGAGGCATTGTACTGAATTGAAAAAAATTCGTTCAAATCAAAGTAAGTTTAATTTTTAAAATACATAGACTAAATACATATTTTAATTCTTCAAAAAGAAAATAAACAGCATTTGCATATTCAAGAAGTAAACATTCTACCTTTTGTCTTTACACATGAAAAAATGGTCCATTTTCAAAGAAATGTCAAAAACGTCTTTGACAAATATGTTTGTCTAAATAACAAAACTTAACATAAAATTCAGTAAGATTCGCACGATTCATTAATTATATAATTATGTAAATTTTACTTATTTTGTGAATATTAACACGTAGACAATACAGACTCGCTGTTCCGACACAAGCCTGCGGGGTTCACATGAGTCAAAACAGAGATTAAGTGTGTGTGTGTGTACCCGGAGGACACGGAGCGACCCAAGGATGACCGCCTTCTGCATTTTTCCCGCAAGTCTCTCAGCATTTTCTTGACACGCAGGGATGCTTTTCAGGCTATTAACCAGTGTAACCTTGGCACTTCCAAGAGCGCCGATGATCAGGACGATTAGCTTAACAGAATATTCCGGGTATAACCGTCGCAACT
>JAABKJ010007759.1:0-11616 GCA_011634705.1 Andricus grossulariae
TAATAGCTGAATTTTTAATTTTTAACTAAGAAGGATAAAATTGTCACAAAAAATGAAAAAGTTAAATTGTAAGTAAAAAAATTCTTTTTTAACAAAAATACGAAGTTTCAACCAAATAGTGAAATTTTTGATTAAACAGTTGCATTTTTAAACAAACAAAAAAATATTTATATTAAAAAAAAATTGAAAACCAAAATGGCGAATTTTCAGCCGAGAAGATTTTTTTTTTTACCAAAAAACATTGATTTTCAACAAAAAACATAAAATTTTAAACAAATAGTTAAATTTCTTCAACCCAAAAAGACGAATTTAAAAAAAAAAAGAAAAAATCAATTTTCAATAAAAAATGAAAAAGTTAAATTTTTAGTTTAAAAAATTATTTTTCAACTGAAAAAAAACAAATTTACAATAAAACAGTTAAATTTTCAAGTAAAGAGCAACCAAAAAAATAAATTTTTGAGAAAGTAGTTCAACTAACTAAGTAGTTGAATTTTCAATTAAAAAATAGCAATATTTAACCAAACATGTCACTTTTAACCAAAAATCAAGAAGATTAGTTTTCTACCAAAAAGATGAATTTTCAACTAAAAGAAATCAATTTTTAACCAAAAATGGAAAAGTTACATTTTCAGTTAAAAAAATAATTTTTAAGGAACAAAAAAAAGTGAATTCATAACAAAACAGTTCAATTTTCAACGAAACAGTTGAATTTTCAATTTAAAAAATAGGTTAATTTTTAACCAAAAAGATTAATTTTTGACCAAAAAAGTAGAATTTTGAACAAAACACACGAATTTTCAACAAAAATATCCTTAACTATTAAAATGATGAATCTTTAACCAATAAAATAATTTTTTTTTAAAAGTAGTTCACCTTTTATCCAAGTAGTTGAATTTTCAATTTAAAAAGATCAATTTTCAAGAAAATCGTTCAAATTTTAACCAAAAAGATAAATTTTCAACTAAAATTATGAATCTTTGACTGGAATAACTTAATTTTCAGTTAACAAAATTAATTTGCAAAAAAGGACGGATTTTCAACCAGAGACCAATTTTATACTAAAATAATTTGTTTTAAGTGGTTCAACCTTCAAATAAGTAATTCAAAAAAAAAATAATAATAAATAAATAAATCTTCAACGAATAATATTCTAGTAGATATTTCAACCAAAAAGATTATAATTGTAAATCAAAAACAGTCGAATTTAACAAAAAAATACTAATTTTTAACAAAATAGTTAAATCCTCAACCAAGAAAGATTTCAGTTAAATTTTCAATACCAAAATATAAATTTTCAAAAAAAGTTAATATTCTACCAAAATAATTGAATTTAAAGAGACGAATTTGCAATAAAACAGTTAAATTTTCAACGAAAAAGGATGACATTTTAACAAAATCATTTTTTTTTTTACAACAATTCTATTATATTTTCCTCACCAATTATTCATTTTTTCTAAGCATCAATATTCAAAGACAGATTTCTATCTTGTAACACTTTTAACAAACAGAATATTTTATAAACGGAATAAAACAATTTCAAATTAAGATTAAAAAATTTGTAATTTATTATATAAATTCCCTGACTTTTGCAAGATTTTTTTGAAAATCTTTGACTTTTACCTAAATATTCCCTAAACATTAAAATACCCTGATTTTTGCCCGATTTTCAGTACAACGGATTTCGATAGATTTTTATTATTGACGATTAGTTTCAATTTTATTCGAAAAAAGCAAACTAGTTTTTTTCGTAATTTTTGATTCCGGGGAGGGTTAGTTTAAAGTAGGAAACCAATTCATAGGATATGCATAGTGTAGCCTATCTATCTAATTAAAATGCAAAACCGCATCACCTTGTTCACCAACGATCCCCAGAAGCAGGAGTTAGAAGCAAACAATCAAACTGTCAATTCAAATCCTTGCCCGGAACTAATTTTTTGGAAACTATTGTAAAAGAAAATAAATTTTGTTGTTGTGCAAAAAATATTTTATCAATTAACAATAACTTACATAAAAAAGGGTGCGTTAAACACATCGTCAACAACCTTAACGTTCATATAATTTATAAGTAGCCAGGTCAGGACTGTATGGGGGCTGCCGAAGTTGTGCAAGCTGTTGTGCAATTTCTGGCGCTTCACCAGAAATTTCTGAATAAGCTGCGATGAATGGTCAGGTGCCGTTTGTAAAAGTTTTTCAGTTTTTTTTAGTTTTTTGAACAAATTTAAAGGGCGCGACAATTATTCTACGAGTTTAATTAATTCACAATCCACAATAATACACAATCCACATTGAAGCTCCTACACCAGGCCTGTCCTAAGACATTTTTTCTCATTTGAATTAAATGAAATTGTATTTTTAACAAAATAGTTGAATTTTCAAGACAAAAAAGGAGAATTTTTTCAGATAAAGTTGAATTTTCAACCCAAGAAGTTGAATTTTTGACAAAAAAGTGTATTTTCTAGGAGCGATGAATTTCAAACCAAGAAAGATGACTTTTATACCATAAAAGTTGAATTTTCAATCCAAAATAATTAAACTTTCAACAAAATTCTTAATTTTTTTTTACCAAATAGCTGAATTTTTGGCCTATATGAAGTATTTTCAATCAAGAAGATTTTTTTTTCACCAAAAGACGAATTTTCAACAAAATACATGAATTTTCGACCAATTAGTTGAATTTTCAACTAATAAAGATCAGATTTTAACAAAAAATGGAATCGTTAAATTTTAAGTTTAAAAAACTAATTTTCAACATCAACGAAACGAATTTTGATTCTGTTGAATTTAATTAAAAAAGAGGAATTTTTAACAAAATAGTTGAATCCTTAACAAAAATGATGAATTTCGAAAAATAAGATTAATTTTCTACCCAAATAGGCGAATTTTCAACAAAATCGTTAAGTTTTCAAGCTAAAAATTCGAATTTTACAAAAAAAAAGTTGTCTTTTCAACCGGGAAAGAAGAATTTTAAACAAGAAAGTTAATTTTCAATCAAAAAATATATGAATTTTTAACGATAAATATAAATAGTTTAATTTTACAACCAATAATTTAATTTTCTACCAAAGTAATTGATTTTTCAACAAAAAATATGAATTTTCATCCAAAAAGTTATTTCTCAACCAAATAATTTAATTTTTTACCAATTTATTGAATTTTTGAACAAAAAAAAACAACGAATTGTCAACAAAACAGTTGAATCTTCAACTAAAAAACAAAAACAATTTTTTTTTTCAAATTAGTTCAACTTTAAACTAAGTAGCTGATTTTTCAACTAAAAAATAAATTCGCAACGAAATATGTAAAAGTTAATATTTGAACCAAAAAAGACGAATTTTCAACAAAATAGTTAAATTTTTAGTTAAATAATTTAATTTTCTACTAAATTTACGAATTTTCAACAAAAAAATTAACTTTCAATAAAGTAGTTCAACTTTCAACCATGGAGTTGAATTTTCAACCTAAAAAGATTTTAATAAAAAATAAAAAAACAGTTATATATTTTATCAAAAAATTGATTTTGTAAAAAAAAAGACGTATTGTCAAGAAAATACGTTAATTTTCAACCAAATAGATCAATTTTCTACAAAATTGTTGATTTTTCTAGCTAAAAATTAAAATTTTACAGAAAAAAGGTGCCTTTTAAACCGTTAAAGCCGAATTTTTAACAGACAAAAAAATACTAATTTTCAACAAAAAATATGAAAACAAAGTTTCAACAAAATAGTCCAATTTTTGATTAAACAGTTGCATTCTTAAACAAAAAAGAGGAAATTTATATTCAAAAAAAATTTGAAAACCAAATAGGCGAATTTTCCACAAAATAGTTAATTTTTCAAGCTAAAAATTCCAATTTTACAGAATAGAGGTGCCTTTTAAACCGTTAAAGCAGAATTTTTAACAACAAAAAAATACTAATTTTCAACAAAAAACATGAATTTTCAAACAAATAGTTAAATTTTTAACTAAGAAGGATTAAATTGCCACAATAAATGAAAAAGGTAAATTGTCAGTCAAAAAAATCGTTTTCAACAAAAAAACAAAGTTTCAACAAAATAGTCAAATTTTTTATTAAACAGTTGCATACTCAAACAAAAAAGAGGAAATTTATATTTAAAAAAAATTTGAAAACCAAAAAGGCGAATTTTCAACCAAGAAGATTATTTTTTACTAAAAACACTAATTTTGAATGAAAAACATAAATTTTCAAACAAATAGTTAAATTTTGAACTAAAAAGGATCAAATTTCCACAAAAAATGAAATAAGTTAAATTTTCAGTCTAAAAATAAACTTTTAACAAAAAAACAAAGATTCAATAAAATAGTCAAATTTTCGAACAAACAGTTGCATTTTTAACGAAAAAAGTGGAAATTTCAAACCCAAAAGATTAGTTTTCGACCAAAAAAGACGAATTATTAACAAACAAAAAAAATCAATTTTAACAAAAAATGGAAAAGTTACATTTTTAGTAAAAAAAAAAAATAATTTTCAACCAAAAAAAGCGAATTTACAACAAAACAGTTAAATTTTTAACTAAAGAGATGAACCTTTAACCAAAAAAATACATTTTAACAGAGTAGTTAAACTTTCAAGTAAATAGTTGAATTTTCAAGAAAAAAAAAATAATTTTTAACCAAACAGGGGCATTAAAAAAAAACAGGAAATTTTAAAAGGTTTCAACAAAAAAACGAAGTATCAACAAAATAGTCAAATTTTTTATTAAACACTTGCGTTTTTAAACCAAAAAGAGGAAATTTATATAAAAAAAAAATTGAAAACCAAAAAGGCGAATTTTCAACCAAGAACATTATTTTTTACCAAAAAACACTAATTTTCAATAAAAAACATAAATTTTCAAACAAATAGTTCAATTTTTAACTAAAAAGGATCAAATTTCCACAAAAAATGAAAAAAGTTAAATTGTCAGTCTTTCCTATCCAAATAGGTGAATTTTCAACAAAATAGTTAATTTTTCAAGCTAAAAATTCAAATTTCACAGAAAAAAGGTGCCTTTTAAACCGTTAAAGAAGAATTTTTAACGAAATAGTAGATTTTTCAAATAAAAAAGATCAAATAATGGTTTATCAACAAAAAAGATTAATTTTCTACCCAGAATTGAGAATTAAAAAAAAAAGACATTAATTTTCTGCCAAATAGTTGAATTCTCAATAAAAACAGATTAATTTTCAAGCAAGCAGTTGCATTTTTAACAGAAAAAAAAATTTTATATGAAAAAATATTATTTTCGTTTCTAATTTGTTTAAACTAAATAGTTGAATGTTTAAACTAAAAAGACCAATTTTTAACAAAAACGGAATAGCTACATTTTCAATTGAAAAAAATGATTTTATATAAAAAGAAACAATTTTTCAACAAAATAGTTACATTTTCAATCAAAGAGATAAATTTTTCCATACATCATTTTTGACTATTTTGTAAATTAATTTTCTACCGAAAAGGATGAATTTTCAACAAAATACGTGCATTTTCAACCAAAAGAGGACAATTTTAAATTTAAAGTTGATTTTTTAACTAAAAAGATTAATTTCATACAAAAAAGATGAATTATCAACAAAAAACCTGAATTTTCAACTAAGTATTTAAATTTCCGACTAAAAAAGATGAAATTTCAACCAAAAATAGGAATAATTAAATTTTCAGTAAAAAATTTTATTTCAAACCAAAAATAAAACGAAATTTCAACAAAATAGTTTAATTTCAACCAAAGAGATGAATCTTCAATCAAAAAAATTAGTTTTAAACAAAGTTGTTCAACTTTTAACTAAGTAGTTTAATTTTTGACCAAAAAGATTACTTTTTAACCAAATAAATACATTTTCAACAAAATAATCGAATTTCCAACCTGATAGTACAATTTTTACCAAACGAGATGAATTCCCAACGAAAAATATAATAGTAGTAGAATAAAATCCCTCTTTCTTCTAAAAACCGTCCGAAAAAAACGTTACGTAATTTACGGACAAACCTTAAAAATGCTATAAAAATTTATTTTTAATAATAAATTGCTTCAAATGCTTATTATCAACACAATAAATAAATATCGAGCGAAAGGTACTCGTTTCATTCTTTTGGAAGTTGCAAGCAAGAATAACTGGTGTTGAAGGAGTTAGGGGACTCGCTACATACTCGTATGCCTATAACTATATCGTAGGGGTGCGATAGGGAGCATTTTAGGCTGGAATCTGGCCGATCGGACCGACCTCGCACAGTTGATTAGACTCTATTTACAGAAGGCGAGTTTAGTGGCTCTCTCCAACCTCCAGCTCTCCTTTAGCCTATTTCACTCCCTTTGTGGCCAATCAACTACCATAGACCCCATAGTCCCCCTCTCGTCTCCTCAACCTGAATCCGCTTACTTTCGACAATCCGCCGACAGATTTTCAATTCTAGATTATCCGCATGCTTATCTCCCAATATTTTATTTTTGTTTCTAAATCAATTTCATTATTAACACAAATTTTTTGGGTTTCGTAGTCTATTAGGACGTTAATTTCATTCAAATCTCTCTCTTCAACACTTTCCCTCCCTTACTCCCCCTACTTTCCCCTCTACTCCCTGACTTCCTCTCCAATGTTTATCCGTCCCTTCTTTTACCTTCTACAACTTTTTGCTCCTCTACTTTCCCCTCTCCAAACTTCCGCAGTCATTAATTTCCCTCTCTTACTCACCTGCCCTACTATTACCATCTCCTTATTTTCCCTACTTCCTCTCCGCTCATTGCTTCTCATCGTACTTCCTCCTTCCTCGTTTTCCTAACTTCACCACACCTTATTTTCCCTCACTTCCACTACTTTCCTTCTCCTCATTAACCATCGCTACCACTACTTCCACTCCTCTAACTTATCCTACTACTCCTCTCCTCACTTCGTCAGTCATTAATTTCCCTCTCCTACTCACCTGCTCTACTCTTACCATCTCCTAATTTTCCCTACTTCCTCTCCGCTCATTACCCCTCACTGTACTTCCTCCTTCCTCATTTCCTTTACTTCACCACACGTTACTTTCCTTCTCTTCCACTACTTCCCTTATCATTTACCATCGCTACCACTATTTCCACTCCTCTAACTTATCCTACTACTCCTCTCCTCACTTGCTCACTCATTAATTGCTCTTTTCTACTCACCCGCCCTACTCTTACTATCCCCTAATTTTCCCTACTTCCTCTCCGCTCATTGCCCCTCACTGTACTTCCTCCTTCCTCATTTCTCCTACTTCACCACACCTTACTTTCCCTCGCTTCCACTACTTCCCTTCTCATTTACCATCGCCACCACTACTTCCACTCCTCTAACTTATCCTACTACCCCTCTCCTCATTTCCCCTCCAGGGAAAAAAGTACAACGGACGGACGGAAACCTACTTCTTCCCACACACTTCACCCATTACCTGCAATGTTTCTTAAACCAAGTTTTTTTCTCTAAAATAGGCTTTCAAGTAATATTCAAAGAGGTCTAAAAGAAAAGATTTTTTGAATCTCGCGGCAGAATCAATCACAGAATTTATAGCAAGGCGCGAAATTTAAATTACTTTAATATTTCATGTATAAGTTATCTGTAAGAAGTGAATTTTTCTGGATCGATTTTTGAGAAGGATGATTTATGAGAAGATGGTCCTAGACGTCGAATCCAGAATGAATGGATTCTCCTTTGGCACGGGCCGAGCAGAGAAGCGTCGATAGAAAATAGGGAAAAGGGAATCGGGGAGCGAAATAACAGGGTTCGACCCTATCGGAGCAATCAAATCTCCCTTCAAGAACACACTGGCATTCATTGAACTTTAAAATCAAATAATACCTATTAAAATAACAATACGCGTCCCCGTCGCCCAGGTTAAACATTGTTTCGGAGACGCCCGCCTTCCATATTACCATACGAGATCGGGTTACTGCAATTGAGTTATCTTCACCCAGTGCTACGTATATACCACCACGTCCCGATGAATTTAAGAGTAATCTCCTCTAATTAAAGTGACAGCGGTATTTCAACCGACCACAGAAATTCACTTTCCTCTCCTTAAGAGTAAATGAGACAAATTTTACATTTATCTAGCAGAAAATGCTTTTTTTTTGCGAAATTTATTTTCTAATATTAAATAAATAAACTGTAGGATCCACAAAAAAGGTTTCGTAGCATATTAGGACGTTAATTTCCTCCTCTACTACACCTTCCTACCTGTCTAACATCCTCCTACTTTCCCTTCACTCTTCTACTACCCCTCACCTACTTCCCTTCACTCCTTAACTCCTTCACTCCTCGCTTGCCCTACTTTCCCTCTCCTTAAACTTCCCTTACTCCAGTCCATATCTTTCATTTTTGTACCCTGACCCTTACTCTCTTACTTCCCTCTCCCTTACTTCCCCACCCCTCACACTACACCCATATCACTCCTCTCTCTCCTCTCCTTTCTTCTTCTATCCTTTCCTATTCTATCTGATCCTATTTTATCATCTCCTCCTACTTCCTCAATCACATTACCGTCTCTTCCTCCTATTATCCGACCACCACTTTCCCGCCTCTTACCTTCACTCCTTAATACCCTACTCACAATCTCCTACTTCCCCTTCACTCTTCTACTACCCCTCACCTACTTCCCTTCACTCCTCGCTTGCCCTACTTTCCCTCTCTTTGAACTTCTCTTACTCCAGTCCCCATCTTTCACTGTTTCATCCTCACCCTCATTCTCCTACTTCCCTCTCCCTTACTTCCCCTCCCTTCACCCTACACCCATATCACTCCTCTCTCTCCTCTCCTTTCTTCTTATATCCTCTCCTGTTCTCTTCGATTCTATTTTAGCATCTCTTCCTCCTACTTCCTCAATCACATTACCGCATCTTCCCCCTATTTCCCGACCACCACTTTCCCGCCCCTTACCTTCACTCATCACTCCCCTACTCACCATCTCCTTCCACCTCTCTCTTCCAACTTCCATTCGCCCCCTCCCTACTTCCCCACACTGCTTTTTCCGGGAAAAAGTACGATGGCCGGACACCCGACCGAAACGATTACTTTTATATAAATATATATTTTTTGTTGTTGTTGACTTCAAGACTCTTAGAGGAAAAAACAGCTTTTTTTTAGACTAAAATAAACCAACACAAAAAATCGTTGAAATCCAGAAAAGTGAAACTTATCTTCGACATTTATTTTTAAAGGTTATATTTTTAGAGTTTCCTAGCCCAGGACAGAAAACCCTTCAGTTTCTTTTGGGTGTCCGACCGTTGTACTTTGTTCCAAGAAGAGAAAGTGAGGAGAATTCTTAACTCACAAGGGGAGGGGAAGTAAGGGAAAATGAAGGGAGGTAAGTAGGAGAAATGAGTGGAAATGAAGAGAGGGGCAGTAGTGGACGTGAGTGGAAATGAAGGGAGGGGAAGTAGTGGACGTTAGGAGAAATGAGCGTACGGGAAGTAGGAGAAGTGGTGAGAAATAATTAGAGTGTAAGTAGAGGAAGTGATGGGAGCATAAACAGGGAAAGTGAGTGGAAATAAGCGGCATAAAGGAAGTAAAGGGAAATGAGGGAGGAAACGAGGAGAAGGGGAAGTAGATGAGGAAGGAGTTAGGAAAGCGAATTTTGAAGTGTTGGGAGGGGGAGTAGGTGAGAGAAGACTGGGTGTAAGGAGACCGGTCATAAAGATGAAATGGATTACATGGGTGATAGGGGGAAGTAGGAGAGGGTAGAGGAAGTATAAAAAAAAGTAAGTATAAGAGGAGAGGAGAGGAGAGGAGAGGAGAGGAGAGGAGAGGAGAGGTAGGACTGATTTCGCGACGGTTTTCAGCCTCATTTCAGATACGAGCAACTGTGATATTTGTAAGAGAACGAATGTTCTGCAAAGTTCCCTGGGGACCAAGGGAGGTCGACGGGGTCTTTATCTCCGCCCGTGACTGGCTGGGGAAGAATCTCAATGGGTAGGCATTAAATGTGGGGCAACAGCTGATCATTCTGGTCAATAGGAATTAACATATTTCTCAAATCGATATCTAGGTGGGGTAGGTTAAATCCTAATTTTTATATTATGTGCTTCTTTTTCCCCATGTTTTTCATTTAAAAGAAAGATTGTTGAACTTTGACAAATATTCTTCGACCTTTGATTTTGGGGTCATTCACAAATTACGAAAGAAGATTTGGAGGGTGGTTTGGTAAAATGAACCAAGAAAATTAATTTTTTCAACTTCTTACCCCAAAAAAATAAAGTTTCAACGATATTGGAATAGTTAGAATACCAGTTAAAAAAGTTAACTTTCAATAAAAAAATGATCAATCTTGAACCCAATAAATAGATTAACTTTCAACCAAACAGTTGAACTTTAAAAAAAATGTTAATTTTCAAACAAGAATGTTAATTTTCTTCCAAAGGAGAAAAATGATAAAGAAACTATATGAATTTTCAACAATATAGTTAAATTTTCTGCAAAGAAGATTAATTTTGTATCTAAAAGTCAAATTTTCAACAAAATATATTAATTTTTGAACAGAAAGTAATCTTTACACAAACTGTTGAATTTGCAATGAAAGAAATAAATCTGCAAAAAAAATGAATTTGTAGCCAAATAGTTGAATTTTGTATCAAAAAGGTGACTTTCATACCAAGAAGATTTATTTTTCACTAAAAAAAAAAATTTCAATCAAATAGTTGAATTTTTAATCAAGAAGATGGATTTTTAACAATTTAAAAATTAATTTTCAACCGAAAAATAATGATTTTAAATAATATTTTCACCAAAAAAGATATATTTTCCAAAAAATACATTAATTTTCAAACAAATAGTTGAATTTTCAACTAAAAAATTTTTTTAACCAAAAATAGAATAGTTACATTGTTGGTTGAAAAATTAATTCTTACGAAACAAATTTTTTTAATAAAATAGTTAAGCTTACAACCAAAGGAATAAATTTTCAACTAAAACAATGAATCTTAAAAAAAAAATATATATGTTTGAACTAAATAGTTAAATTTGTTATCAAAAAGATGAACTTTCAACCAAGAAGATGTATTTTCTACTAAAAAGGACGAATTTTCAACAATATGGCTAAATTTTCAGCAAAAAAGATTAATTTCATATAAAAAAGTCGCATTTTCCACGAAATATATTAATTTTCAAACAAAAAGTTAAATTATTAATTAAAATAAATTCAACAAAAAATTCAAAATTAACATTTTCAGTTGAAATAATTTTTATTAACAAAAAACAACCAAACAGTTAAATTTGCAATCAAAGAAATAAATCTGTAAACGAAAAAATGAATTTTTAGTTAAATAGCTGAATTTTGTATCACAAAGGTGACTTTTCTACCAAGAAGATTTTCTTTTTACTAAAAAAGAATTTTTAATTAAATAGTTGAATTTTTAATCAAAAAGATAAATTTTTAACCAAAAAGATTAAATTTCTATTAAAAAAGACAAATTTTCATCGAAACACGAGTTTACAAAAAAAAAAATGAACAGTTCAGTTAACAGTTTAAAAAATTTATTTTCAACCAAAGAATAATGATTTTAAATAAAATTTTCACCAAAAAAGACATATTTTCAAGAGAATACATTAATTTTCAACCAAATAGTTGAATTTTCAACTCAAATTTTTTTTAACCAAGAATGGAATAGT
>JAABKJ010007760.1:0-11615 GCA_011634705.1 Andricus grossulariae
TCAGGAATTTTCAAATTCCGTAATATTATAAACTGTCGGAATTTTATTATTCGATAATTTTCCTTTGGGAATTTTATTATTCGGGAATTTTATTATTCGGAAATTTTATTATTCCGGAATTTTCAAATTCCGTAATATTATAAACTGTTGGAATGTTATTATTCGATAATTTTCCGTTGGGAATTTTATTATTCGGGGATTTTATTATTCGGGAATTTCATTATTCGGGAATCTTATTATTCGGGAATTTTATCATTCGGAAATTTTATTATTCCGGAATTTTCAAATTCCGTAATATTATAAACTATCGGAATTTTATTATTCGATAATTTTACGTTGGGAATTTTATTATTCGGGAATTTTATTATTCGGAAATTTTATTATTCAGGAATTTTCAAATTCCGTAATATTATAAACTGTCGGAATTTTATTATTCGATAATTTTCCTTTGGGAATTTTATGTATTTTTAAATGCAAAAAATTTTTCTCAAAAATCGAATTGTTAGTTCAAAAAAATTACAAAGGAACTTCGAATTGAATCCTGCAAAGTTTGTTTGGAAATGTTATTAGATAACGGAAAAAATTGAGAGAGAAATTTCTTTTTTCGTTCGAGGCGCACGTGTTTTTTAAATTGATTTTTTTGAATAAAATTCTTATGCAATCATTGTTATTTTAAATTCAAACAATAATTGTTAAAAACTTTAAACATTAAACAAAATTTGTTTGATAAAAATATTTTATTTTTAATAAATAAATAATATTTATTTTAAAAAAATTGTGTTAATTGTTTAAATTCGAGAATTTCTTAGTTCGGATATTTTATAATTTGGGAATTTTGTTACTCAGGAATTTTCCACTTCGACACTATCGAGAATTTTATTTTTCGGAATTTTTAGTCGCCCCTTTAAATCCTTCTATATAATAGACACACTTTTATTTTTCATAGAAAGCTCATATCTGAAAAATGTGGAAGTGAAAATTTTTCAAATTGAATAATTTAAAAATAAATTTCGATTTTTAAAAAATTTTAACTAAAAAATTGAAAATCTTAATTCGTTCTCAGAGTTGCTTTTATTTTTTTATTCCTGTTTTTTGAATGGGTTTGTCTTATTATTAAATGTAAAAATAATTAAATTCTTCAAATCTATTACAATTTTCTAATTGCAAGCAAGAGTGGAGTCCTTATCAAAAATTAAAAATGATTTGGCTTTATTTTTAAATCTTTAAAAATTGTATCGTTTGAAAATAAAAATATAGTATATTTTAATTATGGCAAATGTTTAGTTAAATAATTAATTTTAACCTAAAATTACAAAAATTTTATATTTTTAAATTTACATTATCACTGGAATTTTTTTTAAATGTTTTAAAAAAGTTTTTAAAAAGATCTTGAATTTACTGGCGAATCAGTGAGCGCGCGAGAGCGCATCCGCAACTTATCTACTTATACTATTACGTATCCAATACTTACAAATCTTTATGCTTTTAAGCGACTTCCGTTTTCTTCCACTTCTTCTCCCCATCAACCCTGACATTTTTCACATCCTCTTCTTCTTATTCACTCCTCTAGCCCCCTCTAATTCTTTCATCCACTCCTCACTCAATCCATCCTTCCCTAAGATCTTTACCACATTCTCTTGCCAACTTTCTTTATCTTCCATTCTCCTAAAACCTTCCCATACATGCTCCCGTTTCCTCTTCCCTTTCACAAATTCTGCACTTTCTGTTATCTTTCCCTTCCCAATACATCCCTTCTCTTACCTCTTTTCCCAATCTAAATCCTGCTATTCTGGTCCATCTTCTCTTTCCCGATCCCTTTTATAAATACTTTTGCGACTTCTCAATCATCACCTATTTTTCTATCAATTTTCTTTCCTTCTATTTTTTCTCCAACTCTTCACAGTTTACTCCAGTCCGCTCTCTTTTATCTTAAGCACTAAAGATGTTCTTTCTTTCTTCTTCCCGCCTTGTTAATTTTATCGCCCTCTCTCCTTTCTTCTACCTCCTTCAGACACTTTTTCACTAACTCTTCTTCCTTTCCCTCCATTAGGTTCGTCTCAAACTTTCATGCTCTTTTTCCCGCTCTAGTACCTTATTTATTCCTTTGCGCCTCTTCTCTAACCATATATCCAGTCCTCCAGTATCCCTAGTATCCACCTTAAATACCTTTTTTGTAACCTCTCAATCTCTTCCCTTTCCTTTCATTCCCATATGTCTGCTCCATATTTTAGTAGCAGCCATACCATCGTATCAAATAACCACATTCATCTTCTCCAATCTTCTTTGATGCTTCTTTTTTGTATAACCCATATCTGTTTCATAACCCCTCCCGCTTTTTTTCTTTCTCTTATATGAGTTCTATGATCTCCATTTGTTTGCAAGATATACCCCAAATATTTACACTCCTTTACATCTTCTAGCTTTATTCCCTTCCATCTCCTTCTTCCATTCTTATCTCATCCTTCCATTCCTTCTTCATATAAACACTATATCGTCCGCGTATACCAATGTATATCTTTTCTTTAACATCTTAACTCCTCCCCATCCATTTCTCTTCATTTCTTCTTCGAAGTCTCTAAAAATTTCCGATATTCACTGTATTAAAACCTCTCGTATCCAATGTCCAATGAGTCCATGAATATTAATATTATTTCCCCTTTCTCCCTTTAAATTATTTTATTTATCAGGTAATTCAGAACATATATGTTGTACTTTATCACCATTCCTTTCCTGAAACCTGTCTGATTCGGTGGCTCTGTCTTTTTTTCTTTGGCTTCCGTCTTTAACCTCTCCAGTAAAATAGTTACCTCCTGATTTTTTCTTTCTTCACTACGGATACCACTACCTCCTCTTTCCATAACTCTGGTCCATCTCTCCCCTCTCCATACTCTATTGCACATTATCCATGCCCATCCTTTTAGTTCTTTCCACCTTTTATTATTTCTAACATCTTGATTATTTCTTCCCTTTTCATGTTCTCTTTCTCGTATATTTCTCTACCACCTTTCCCTTCTTTCCTTACTTTCTTTTCTACCCCTCCTAGCCAATTCATAAGATATTTTTTTCCATCTCAATATCCTGGTTCTCCCTTTTTCTTCTTTTTCTTTCGCAATTTACTACCTTTTAGACCTCTTCTTCCGTCCTAACCTTCTTCACCTCTTCTTCAAACCTTTTATTTTCTTCCTTCTTTTTTCTCCTATATTCTTCAACACTATTTTTCCCTTTTTTTTATTTTCTTAATCCCTGTTTGACTTCCTTCTTCTCCTTAAATTCCTCATCCTATCCTCTTCCACCCCCTCCTTCACTAACATCTTTTCTGATTGGACACTTTAATACTCGTTTTTTTTCTCCTATCATGATTTCCATCTCTTCAATTACATTTCCCTCTCCCATTTTGATATTCTTGACCTTTTCCTTAAACTGTCCTTTTTTCCCTCTTGACCATTCCCCTCTTTCTGTTGTAAATTCCTCTTCCTCATTCCTTAAAAATCCTTAGAAAATCCTTAAAAGTTTTAATTATTTTTTAATCGTTTCCAAACTTCTATCTCTTCAATTTACTCATCTTCTTCCTAAAATTTTGTATGATTACAAAATTTGGCTCTAAAATATTAAACATTTTTTTTTTTTGAAAAAGTTAGGAAGAAATTTAAAATGTTTTGAAATAAATTTCAATTTTTTTTAGAATTCATTTAAAAGAATAAAAAATCGTTTGAAATTTACTCATTTATCTTAAGAACACTTGTTCATTCTCTTAAAAACTTTCAAAATTCTTAAAAAGCCTTTGAATTTTTTCACTTTTTAATTTTTAGAAAATCCTTTTAAATGTTTTGAAATATTTTCTGATTTTATTTTGAAATTCATTTTTCAAAATAAAAAATCATTTGAAATTTTTCCAGGAATCTTGAGATTTTTTTAAAATTTATTGTAATTTTTTTTTTCTGAAAACTGATCTTTTTAACAAAGAATTGAAATTTTTAGTTAAAAATTTAAATATTTGGTTGGTGGTTGAACTGCTTTGTTCCAAATGCCTCTTTTTCGTTGGAGATGCATAATTTTAGTTGAAAATTATTCTTTTTGATTAAAAATTTAAATATTTTGTTTAAAAATTTGGCTTTTGATAAAAATTTATTTTTTAAATGAAAATTTAACTATTTCAGTTAAAGATTCATCATTTGAGTTGAAAATTCATATCGTTGGTTGAAAATTAAACTATTTCGTGGAAAATTCGTTTTTATATGAACAAATTATTTTTTAAAATGGAAAATGTAACTATTTCATTTTTGGTTGGTTGGTTTGAAAATTAATTTTGTAATGCAAATTTAACTATTCCAAATAAATATTTAGCATTTGAGTTGAAAATTCATCTCTATTGTCGAAAATTGAACTATTTTGTTAAAAAATCGTTTGTTTTTTGATAAAAATTAATTAAAAGAAACTAAACATGTAACTGTTCCGTTTTTGGTTTAAAATGTATTATTATGTTGTTTTTTTTTTGAAAATTCAACTGTATGGTTGAAAAATTATATTTTTCAGTTGAAAATTCAAATATTTGATTAAAAATTCAACTATTTGGTTTAAAATTAACCTTTTTTTTAATTTATCTTTTTTGGTAGAAAATTCATCTCCTTGATTGAAAAGTCAATCTTTTTGGTTGAAAATTAGTCTTTTTTATTGTTAAAAATTGATTTTTTTACACTAAAATATCGTATTAAATTTTGAAAATGTAACTACATGTTTAGAGGTTAAACTACTTTGTTAAAATTTCTTAAAATCGTTGTTTTCCTTTTTTAAATTAATTTTGTAATGAAAATTTAACTATTTCAGTTGAAGATCTATCATTTGAGTTGAAACTTCATCTCTTTTGTTGAAAATTTAACTATTTTGTTGAAAAATTGTTTCTTGTTTGATAAAAAATTATTTAAAAAAAAATATAACAATGTAAGTGTTTCGTTTTTGGTTTAAAATTTATAATTAGGTTTTTCTGAAAATTCAACTGTACGGTTGAAAAATTATATTTTTTAGTTGAAAATTTAACTATTTGATTAAAAATTCAACTATTTTTTTGAAAATTAACTTTTTTTAAATTTGTCTTTTTTAGTAAACAATTCATCTTTTTGGTTGAAAAATTCGTTTTTTAATGTTAAAAATTGATTTTTTTAACTAAAAACTTGTATTTAATTTTTTTAATTTATGTACATAGTTAGAGGTTAAACTATTTCTAAAAAATTGCTTGTTTTCGATCAAAAATCCACTATTTGGTTGAGAGTTAAACTACTATTTGAAAAAAAAATTGTTTTGGTCCAAAATTCATCATTTTAGTTGAAAATTTATCTCTTTGGTGGAAAATTCAAATCTTTTGTTGGAAATCGTTTTTTGTTTAGAAATTAATTTTGTAATGAAAATTTAACTATTCAACATAAATCTTTATCATTTGAGTTGAAAGTTCATCTCTTTTGTCGAAAATTAAACTATTTTGTTAAAAAATCGTTTGTTTTTTGATAAACAATTAAAAATGTAACTGTTACGTTTTTGGTTTTTAAATTTATCATAATGTTTTTTTTTATTCAACTGTATGGTTGAAAAATTGCCTTTTTAGTTGAAAATTTAACTATTTGATTACAAATTCAACTATTTGGTTGAAAATTAACCTTGTTTTTTAAATTTGTCTTTTTTGGTAGAAAACTAATCATCTGGCTTGAAAATTAATCTTTTTGGTTGAAAATTCGTTTTCTTTATTGTTAAAAATTGATTTTTTTAAACTACATATTTATATTTATTTTTGAAAATGTATGTATGTATTAATTAATTACTATTTATTATTATGTTTTTTTTTTGAAAATTCAACTGTATGGTTGAAAAAAATTTAACTACTTTGATTTAAAAACTTACGGTTAAACTATTTTGTTAAAAATTGCTTTTTTTTGTAAAAAAATCCACTAATTGGTTTCAAATTAAACTACTATTTGAAAGTTTATCTCTTTTGTTAAAAATTTAATTATTTTGTTGAAAAATCGTTTCCTTTTTGGTAAAAAATAAAAAATGTAACTGTTCCATTTTTGGTATAAAATTTATTATTTTTTGTTGTTGGAAAATTCAACTATTTGATTAGAAAACTCAACTATTTGGTTGAAAATTAATCTTTTTGGTTGAAATGTTTTTTTTTCATTGTTAAAATTGATTTTTTAACTAAAAATTTGTATTAAATTCAAAAAATTTAATTAAAAAAATTTATCTACTTGGTTAGAGGTTGAATTCCTTTTTTAAAAATTCCTTTTTTTAGTTCGAGATGCATCTTTTTAATTTAAAATTCATTTCTTCGGTTGAAAACTTAAATATATTGTTGAAAATTATTGTTTTTTGTTCAAAGATTAATTTTTTTAATGAAAATTTTACTATTCTAAATAAATATTTATCATTCGAGTTGAAAGTTCATCTCTTCTGTTGAAAATTGAAATATTTTGTTAAAAATTAGGTTGTTTTAAAAATTCAACTGTATGGTTGAAAAATTATATTTTGAAGTTGAAAATTTAACTATTTTATTAAAAATTCAACTATTTGGTTGAAAATTAACTTTTTTTTTAAATTTGTCTTTTTGGGTAGAAAATTGATCTTTTTAGTTGAAAATTCGTCTTTTTTATTGTTAAAAATTAATTTTTTTCTAACTAAAAATTCGTAATAAATTTCGAAAATTTAACCACTTGGTTAGAGGTTAAACTACTTTGTTAAAATTTGTAAAAATCGTTGTTTTCTTGTTTTAAATTAATTTTTTATGAAAATTGAACTATTTTGTTAAAAAATTGTTTCTTGTTTGATAAAAAATTAATTTAAAAAGATATAAAAATGTAACTGTATCGTTTTTGGTTTAAAATGTACAATTAGGTGTTTTTTTTTTAAATTCAACTGTATGGTTGAAAAATTATATTTTTTAGTTGAAAAATGAGCTATTTGATAAAAAATTCAACTATTCGGTTGAAAATTAACTTTTTTTTTATTTTTTTTTTGGCAGAAAATTAATCTTGCTTGAAAATTAATCTTTTTGGTTGAAAATTCGTCTTTTTTATTGTTAAAAATAGATTCTTTTAAACTAAAAATTTCTATTAAATTTCTAAAATTTAACTACTTGGTTAGATGTTAAACTATTTTGTTAAAATTTGTTAAAATCGTTGTTTTCTTTTTTCAAATTAATTTTGTAATGAAAATTTAACTATTCCAGTTGAAGATTTATCATTTGAGTTGAAAGTTTATCTCTTTTGTTGAAAATATAACTATTTTGTTGAAAATTCGTTTTTTTTATTGTTAAAAATTGATTTTTTTTACAAAAAATTTGTATTTAATTTTTAAAATTCACCTACTTCGTGAGAGGTTAAACTACTTTGTTAAAAATTGCTTGTTTTGGTTAAAAAAATCCACTATCTGGTTTAAATTTAAACTACTATTTGACATTTTTTTTGGTCCAAAATTCATCATTTTAGTTGAAAATTTATCTCTTTGGTTGAAAATTCGAATATTTTGTTGAAAATCGTTTTTTGTTTAAAAATTAATTTTGTAATGAAAATTTAACTATTCCAGTTAAATATTTATCATTTGAGTTAAAAATTCATCTCTTTTGTCGAAAATTGAACTACTTTGTTAAAAATCTTTTGTTTTTTGATAAAAAATTAAACATGTAACTATTCCGTTTTTGGTTCAAAATTTATTATTATGTTTTTTTGAAATTTCAACTGTATGGTTCAAAAATCATCTTTTTTAGTTGAAAATTTAACTATTTGATTAAAAATTCATCTATTTGGTTGAAAATGAACCTTGTTTTTGAAATTGTGTCTTTTTTGGTGGAAAATTAATCTTCTTGCTTGAAAATTAATCTTTTTGGTTCAAAATTCGTTCTTTTTATTGTTAAAAATTGATTTTTTTTAAACTAAAAATTTGTATTAAATTTTGAAAATTTAACTACTTGCTTAGAGGTTAAAATACTTTGTTAAAAATTGCTTTTGTTTTGTTAAAAAATCCACTACTTGGTTTAAAGTTAAACTACTATTTGAAAAATTCATTTTTTTTGGTCGAAGATTCATCATTTTAGTTGAAAATTCATCTCTTTGGTTGAAAATTCAAATATTTCGTTAAAATCGTTGTTTTTTTTTAATTAAATTTGTAATGAAAATTTAAGTATTTCAGTTAAAGATTTATCATTTGAGTTGAAAGTTGATCTCTTTTGTTAAAAATTGAACTATTTTGTCAAAAAATCGTTTCTTGTTTGATAAAAAATTATTTAAAAAATATAAAAATGTAACTGTTTCGTTTTTGGTTGAAAATTTATAACAAGGTTTTTTTGAAAATTCAATTGTATGGTTGGAAAATCATATTTTTTAGTTGAAAATTCAACTATTTGATTAACAATTCAACTATTTGGTTAAAAATTAACTTTTTTTTTTAATTTGTCTTTTTTGGTAGAAAATTAATCTTCTGACTTGAAAATTAATCTTTTTGGTTGAAAATTCGTTTTTTTTTTATTATTAAAAATTGATTTTTTTCAACTTAAAATTTGTATCCAAGTTTGAAGATTTAACTACTTGGTTAGAGGTTAAACTACTTTTTTCAAAATTGCTTTTTTTGGTTGAAAAATTCATTTTTTTTTTATCGAAGATTCATCATTTTAGTTGAAAATTCATCTCTTTGGTTAAGAATTCCAATATTTTGTTGAAAATCGTTGTTTTCTTTTTTTAAATTAATTTTTCAATGGAAATTCAACTATTCCAGTAAAAGATTTATCATTTGAGTTGAAAGTTTATCTCTTTTGTTGAAAATATAACTATTTTGTCAAAAAAATCGTTTCCTTTTTGGTAACAAATTAAAAATGTAACTGTTCCATTTTTGGTTTAAAATTGATTTTTTATTGTTGGAAAATGCAACTATTTGGTTGAAAAATTATCTTTTCAAGTAGAAAATTCAACTATTTCGTTAAAAATTAATGCATTTTGTGGGAAAATCTTATTTTTTTCGTAGAAAATTAATCTTGCTTGAAAATTCATCTATTTGTTTAGAAGTCAATTTATTTCGTTGAAAATTCAAGATTTTTGTTATCAAGTAATTATTTTTGTTTTGAAAATTGGCTTGTGTCTAATTTAGGCGGTGTAATTCACCATAATTTTATGCAATTCAGAGTAATCTTAAAAATAATAATTATAGGCAATAGCATAACACCATAAACTTTTTAATTAATTAATTTTTTTAATTCTTGGATTTTCCGAAACCAGAGCAAAATCATGGGCCGGAAAACTTGGTTTCGAATTGTCTCAACTAGGGAAATATGTAACAAACGTAGAAAAATTTCAAGAAACATACAAACACGCGACAGTCCAGGCAAAAGATGGAGGTGCCCTTGTTAAAGAAATGGCTAAGGATATAAAAGAGATGATGGATTCAAAGATTTCCGCAATAAAAGTGAGTGAACACATATATTTTCTCCCCGGTCGTTTCTTTTTTTACATTTCTAATAATAAAATTGGTTTACTCCAGCGAATTATGGACGTCGCTCAAAAAGTGGCTGAGTCAGCGCCAGATGTGGACCCGCCGGAAGAATTCAAATACGTCAACGCGAATAATAACACAATTATTTTGAAAAACGATACACATTTCGGCGGCAATGTCAACTTGAGCATGTCTGCAGTTCACGTTCCCACGAATGTTTTTGACCACGCACCAGATGTGATCAGAGCCATCTGGTGGTCTGAAATGTTGGACAAAACTTTTATAGACAACTATCAAAATGATCCTGCTTTGTCGTGGCAATATTTCGGAAGTTCGACTGGTTTTATGAGACAATTTCCGGCCACGAGGTGGCAAATGGAACCGGTGGATCTTTTCGATTGCAGAACCAGAAGTTGGTACATTGAGGCGGCGGCTAGTCCGAAGGACATGTTGATTCTGGTCGACACATCTGGAAGCATGATGGGAATGAGGAAAGAAATTGCGAGGCATGTTGTCAATAATATACTAGACACTTTGGGAAACAACGATTATGTTAACATTATTACGTTCTCCAATGAAACTAGCAGCGTAAGTTACCAAATTTAATTTATTCACTTGAACATGGTGCGCGCGCATCGCGCACAAATGGGTGGTCTCAAATGTTTTTCGAATTTTCATTCATATCGCCCCAATCCATTCAAGAATAAATGCAACACTTGATTTTCAACATTTCTTAATTTTTCTCGGGTATACTTCCGAAAAGGTCACGCAAGAATATTGATTTGATACTTGGCCTAGGCGTTCTTTTTAGACCTAGTTTTTTTCTGAAAATCTCAAAAAATATTGATTTTATTGAAAAATGTTGTTTAGAAAAATTGTGGATCTCGTCGAAACACATATTTTTATATTTATACTTTTTTTCTAAAATTAATATTGTTCGAGAAAAATGACAAAAATGAAGTTTCAGTTTTTTTGTTGGAAAAGGGGGCTTTGGAAGAGGGGTCGGCATGAGTGGAGGGTGGGGATGTGGGCCATTTAAAATGCCCAAAATTACGACGCGTGGGTTTTTTTTTGCCGTTGGAAAAGGGGGTTGGTGTGAGTGAATGTGAACCACACCCTCTTCGTCTACTCACGCCGAACCCCTTTTCCAACGCCCCCTTTTTCAGCAAAAAATCTGAAAATTCATTTTTGTCATTTTTCTCGAAAAATATTAATTTTAGAAAAAAAGTATAAATACAAAAAATATGTGTTTCGACGAGACCTGCAACTTTTGTGAAGAACATTTTTTTCCAAAATCAATATTTTTCGAGATTTTGAAAAAAAGTAATTTAAAAAAAAAGTCAAAATTATTAATAACTTAATTTAAATTGATCTGCGCCAAAAATTCTCTTAGTGCGTTCAACTAGGGTCTAAAAGGAACCCCTAGGTCAAGTGTCAAGTCAATATTTTTGGATAAACTTTCCGGAGGTATATCCGAATTTTCGGTTGAAAATTAATTTTCTAACGATTTATTTTTTCGTTGAAAATTCGTCTTTTTCAAAATGCATCAATTTTGTAGCAAATTAAAATATGTGGTTGAAAATTAATATTTTTGATGAAAATTCATATTTTTCGTTGAAAATTCAACTATTTATTTAAAAATTTAACTATTTAGTTGCACATTACCTTTGTTTTTAAACTGAAAATTTAACTTTTCAATTTTAGGTGGAAAAATCGTCTTCTTTAGTTGAAAATTCAATTTTTGTGTTGAAAACACAATTTTTTTATTTAAAATTTATATTTGTAGCTGAAATTCGAATTTTTTGGTTTAGATTTGAAATTTTTATTCGAGAAACTAATTTTTCGGTTAAAAATTGATATTTTTTGTTAAAAATTAATATTTTTTGTTGAAAATCCAATTTTTTGGTTGAAAATTGATATTTTCAGTTGAAAATCCAATTTTTTGTTTGAAAATTGATATTTTTTGGTTGAGAGTTGATACTTTTAGTCAAAAGTCCAATTATTTTGGTAGACAATTAAACTGCTTGATTAAAAAGTCAACTAATTTTTTTAAAATTTAACCATTTGGTTGCAAATCAACTTTTTTGTTGAAATTTTATATTTTTGATTAAAAAAATCATCTCCTGTGGATGAAAATTCAACTATTTTGT
>JAABKJ010007761.1:0-11615 GCA_011634705.1 Andricus grossulariae
AATAAAATAGTGAAATTTCTAACTAAACTTATGAATCTTCAACAAACAAAAATAAATTTTTCAGAAAGTAGTTTAACTTTCAACAAGAAAAGATGAATTGTCAACACCAAAAAATGAATTTTTAACAAAAAGCTAATTTTGTATCAAAATAGATCCATTATCAACCAAATAGTTGCACTTTTACCAAAAAAGGATAAAATTTCAAAAAAAACGAATCATTTTCGACAAAAAAAGACAAATTTTCAACTAAATTCTTCAATTTTCTACTAAAGAAATTAATTTTCAACAAATTTTCAACTAAATACTTCAACTTTTTACTAGAAAAAAAAAAATTTTTCAACAAAAAAAAGAATATTTCTATTTTCAATTTAAAAAATTCATTTTTAACGAAAAGAAAACCAACCTTCAATAAAATAGTTGAATTTCCAACTAAAATTATGAATCGTTAACAAAAAAATGATTTTTTCACAAAGCAGTTTAACTTTCAACAAAAAAATATGAATTATCAAAACCAAAAACTTAATTTTGAACAAAAAGCTAATTTTGTACCAAATAGATCAATTTTCAACCAAATAGTTGCATTTTTAACCAAAAAAGGATAAAATTTAAACCAAAACGAATCATTTTCGACCAAAAAAGACAAATTTTCAACTAAATACTAACTAAATAAATTTTTAACGGAAAGAAAACCAACCTTCAATAAAATAGTTGAATTTCCAACTAAAATTATGAATCGTTAACAAAAAAATGATTCTTTCACAAAGCAGTTTAACTTTCAGCAAAAAAAGATGAATTATCAACACCAAAAAATGAATATTTAACAAAAAGCTAATTTTGTACCAAAATAGATTAATTTTCAACCAAATAGTTGCATTTTTAACCAAAAGAACATAAAATTTCAGCCAAAAAGAACAATTTTCTACCAAAAAAGACAAATTTTCAACTAACAAAAAAAAATTTAACGGAAAATGGAATAGTTCAATTTTCAGTTGAAAAAAATTAATTTTCAACCAAAAGAAAAAGAACTTTCAATAAAGTAGTTAAATTTTCAAATAAAATGATTAATCTTCAACAAAAAAATGAATTTTTAACAGAGTAGTTTAACTTTAAAAGAACGAATTTTCAATAAATTAGTGAAATTTCTAATTAAAATTATGAATCTTCAACAAAAAAATGAATTTTTTCACAAAGCAGTTTAACTTTCAACAAGAAAAGATGAATTATCAACACTAAAAAATGAATTATTAACAAAAAGCTAATTTTGTACCAAAATAGATCAATTTTCAACCAAATAGTTCCATTTTTAACCAAAACTAAAATTATGAACCTTCAACAAAAAAAATGAATTTTTTAAAGAGTAGTTTAACTTTAAAAAAACGAATTTTCAATAAATTAGTGAAATTTTTACCTAAAATTATGAAATTTCGGCAAAAAAAATTAATTTTTCACAAAGCAGTTTCACTTTCAACCAAAAAGGATGAATTATCAACACCAAAAAATGAATTTTTAACAAAAAGCTACTTTTGTACCAAAATAGATTATTTTTCAACCAAATCGTTGCATTTTTGATTAAAAAAAAAAAACAACCTTCAATGAAATAGTTGAATCTTCAACTAAAATGATGAACATTCAACAAAAAGAGTGAATTTTTGAAAGAGTAGTTTAACTTAAAAAAAACGAATTTTCCATAAATTAGTGAAATTGTTAACTAAAATTATGAATCTTTAACAAAAAAATGAATTTTTTCACAAAGTAGTTTAACTTTCAACCAAAAAAAATGAATTATCAACACCAAAAAATTAATTTTTAACAAAAAGCTAATTTTGTACCAAAATAGATTAATTTTCAACCAAATAGTTGCATTTATAACCAAAAAAAAATTAACCTTCAATGAAATAGTTGAACTTTCAACTTAAATGATGAATCTTTAACAAAAAAATGAATTTTTTCACAAAGTAGTTTAACTTTCAATCAAAAAAGATGAATTATCAACAACAAAAAATTAATTTTTAACAAAAAGCTAATTTTGTACCAAAATAGATTAATTTCAACCAAATAGTTCTATTTTTAACTTAAAGAAAATCAACCTTCAATAAAATAGTTGAATTTGCAACTAAAATTATGAATCTTCAACAAAAAGATGAATTTTTAACAAAAGAGTTCAACTTTCAACCAAAAAGCTGAAGTTTTAACGAAAAATGTAACAGTTGAATTATCAACTAAAAAAGAGAAATTTTCAAGTAAAGATAGAGTAGTTAGAATTTTCTACAAAGTAATTAAATCCGGTAATATAAAACTACTTTTAAAAATTAAACAATTGCTATTTAATGTTATATTACAATTTTTTTTTAATTGTTTAGAAATTTTTAAATTAAGCACGATCTCAAAAAACTTCTCTGACTTTAAAACAAATTCCCTGACAATTCCAGGGTTTTCAGATAGGTAGACACCCTGTCAAATGCAATGGTAGAAATTGAAGTTGTTTCACTTACTGAAAAGCTTTTTCTACCAGCTGACTATGAGACGCCACATCACCCCCAATTTTTCGGCTGAGATCCAAATATTCCCGGACTGGACCAGCCACTATGTCCTCATAACCAGCGACTGACATGTTGTTGATTTCTACTATCGAGGATTCAGTGGAAGAAATGGAAGTGGTGGAACCGTTTGAGCACTGATCTTCAGAAGAAATACTCTCCTTTGCCGATTTCCTCGGAGATGGAGATTTTTCCGGAGATGGAGATTTTTCCGGAGATGGGGATTTTTCCGGAGACGGAGTTTTAGTCTGAACTGCTATTTCCTGAGTCTCAGGGGTTCCTTGTGTTGGTACCCTTTCCAATCTTCTGGTTACGTTTTCTAATCTCGTTACCAATTCTTCCAAGTGTTCTTCTCTGTCATCCGACTCGCAACCTGTTGATGTCCAAAGAAACGAAACAACAATTAAATACCCAACAACTTTTGAGCTGATCACATAAAATCAGTACTTAAAGTATCCATCAAGAATAAGACAAAGAATTGAAAACGGAAGATAAATTAAATAATTAAAAATCAGAGTGCGATTATTAAAACAATTATGATAAATTTGGAACGCAGGTCCACATTACGGGAAATCAGAATTCAGAACGAATTAAATATAGATGCTCACATAAATAGTTATGTCAACATCCACAGCCACTAGGTCACTAATATGTTGTAACCACACCAGAATTTTAAAAACATTATTACTATCTCGAAATTTCAGGCTCTTTTTTTTAAGTATTAATTTAACTCAAACCCAAATATCCTGAATAAATGAACACCTGTTCGGTGAATTCAAATCTGGATTGGAATTAAAAAACAAGTGGTAATTTTTTTTTAAACTTCAGATGGAAGAGAAGATCTGGAAAATGTGTAAATGAACCTTGTGCCACGAAAATGATTTTTACCATTCAAGAAACACTTCCTAATTTTCTTTTGGAAATGTCGCGCTTGTTAACTTTCCAGAAACTGTCGGAGGACTAAAAGATAAATTCGAGTGATGCGAGAAGTTGGAATATAGCATTATATTTTTAGACTAGCCGCGAAAAGCATATTCTACCTATGAAATCTGCGTCGGTGACAATTCGCCTCGCAGAACATGTAAACACGTGAAAATACGAAAAGTATTATAAATTAATCCTGCAAAATAAAGGCCGCAAAACGACATTTTCAAAATTCCCTGACTAATTTTTTATTTTCCCTGACCATTAACAATTAAAGACCGAAATTCTAAACTTTTAACATTTTTAATATAGAATCTTTTATAAATGGAATAAAACAATTTTACATTTATAAATGTCTAATTTGTTTAAAACCAGTGAAAAAGTGACCAAAAGTGACTAATGTGCATTATTAATGTGACTAATGTTCTTTTGAATTTGAAAAAATCGAGAAAAAAATCATAAGACTTCAAAACAATTGAAGCTATATTCAAAAAAATTCAAATGAATTAAAAAAAGAATAATCCAAAAAATGTCATTGATTTCAATAAAATTGAAGTGAATTCAGGGAAATTTAAGTGAACTGAAAATAATAAAAAAATAAATAAAAAAAATTAATTGAATTCAGTAAGTTTAAAATAACTTCAAATAAATTCAAGGAAATTCAAAAGAATTTGATGAATTAAGTAATTAAAACATAAATTGCATAAAAAATGTTTAAACTATTTCTTTATTGAATTCAGAACGAATTAAACCAAAACTAAAAAAAAAATCAGAAAATCTGTTGAATTGATTGGATTTAAAAGAATTTCACTAAATTAAAATATTTCAAGAAAATTTCAAAAAATTCCAAAGAATTTAAGATAAATTAATAAGACTGCAGGCTGAATTCCGAATTAATTAAAATTAATTGCCGAAAATACTTTAAAATCTTTTCAAATATTTAAAACCATACGAAATCCATCGCTTCTTGTGAATAAATTCTTTGAAATTCATGAAAATATTATAAAATCCCATAAAATTCTCTGAAATCTTATGAAATATCCTGAAATCTTGGAATATTTATTAAAATACCTTGATAATTAAAATCATTAAAAACCTCGCAAATCTTATAAAATATCCTAAATTTAATCAAACTTTTAAAATCGTTGGAAATACCTTGAAATGATATTTCCTGAAATTCTGGAAAATTTATTAAAATACTTTGAGAGCTTTTAAAATCGCTTAAAATTCTTTAAATAGTTCTTTGGAATTTTTAAAAATACCCTAAAATCTTTCAAATTCTTTTGGAATCCCTGCAAATTATTGAAATCAATTAGAAATTCCCTAAAATATCGCAAATCTTTTGAAAACTTTTGAAATGCTTTGAAACTTTTAAAAGCTCTTAAAAATTCCATGGAATTTTTAAAAATACCCTAAAATCTTTCAAATCTCTTCGAATTATTGAAATCAATTGAAAATCCCCTAAAATATCGCAAATCTTATGAAAACTTTTGAAAAGTCTTGAAATTTGTAAAATCTCTTAAATATTCCTTGGACTTTTTAGAAATACACTCAAATCTTTCAAATCCTTGGGAATCTGTTCAAATGATTGAAATCAATTAAAAATCCCCTAAAATATCGCAAATCCTTTGAAAACTTTTGAAATGTCTTGAAACTTTTAAAAGCTCTTGAAAATTACTTGGAATTTTTAAAAATACCCTAAAATCTTTCAAATCTTTTTGAATTCTTTCAAATTACTGAAATCTATTAAAAATTTCTTAAAATCTTTTAAAACACCCTAAAATATTTCAAGTCCTTCAAAATCCCTTAAAACGTTTTAAAGCTCTTGAAAATTACTTGGAATTTTTAAAAATACCCTTAAATTTTCCAAATCTTTTTGAATCTCTTCAAATTATTGAAATTTATTAAAAATTCCTTAGAACCTCTTAAAAAACCCTAAAATATTTCAAGTCCTTCAAAATCCCTTTAAACTTTTTAAAGCTCTTGAAAATTACTTGGAATTTTTTTTAATTCCCTAAAATCTTGTTGAATACTTTCAGATTACTGAAATCTATTAAAAATTCCTTGAAATATTTTAAAACACCCTAAAATATTTCAAGTCCTTCAAAATCCCTTAAAACTTTTTAAAGCTCTTGAAAATTACTTGGAATTTTTTTTAATTCCCTAAAATCTTGTTGAATACTTTCAAATTACTGAAATCTATTAAAAATTCCTTGAAATATTTTTAAACACCCTAAAATATTTCAAGTCCTTTAAACCCCTTTGAAACTTTTTAAAGCTCTTGAAAATTACTTGGAATTTTTAAAAATACCCTAAAATCTTTCAAATCTTTTTAAATTCTTTCAAATTACTGAAATATATTAAAAATTTCTTAAAATCTTTTAAAACACCCTAAAATATTTCAAGTCCTTCAAAATCCCTTAAAACTTTTTAAAGCTCTTTAAAACTACTTGGAATTTTTTTTAATGCCCTAAAATCTTGTTGAATACTTTCAAATTACTGAAATTGATTAAAAATTCCTTGAAATATTTTAAAACACCCTAAAATATTTCAAGTCATTTAAACCCCCTTGAAACTTTTTAAAGCTCTTGAAAATTACTTAGAATTTTTTAAAATACCCTAAAATCTTCTAAATCTGTTTGAATTCTTTCAAATTACTGAAATATATTAAAAATTCCTTGAAATATTTTTAAACACCCTAAAATATTTCAAGACCTTTAAACCCCCTTGAAAGTTTTTAAAGCTCTTGAAAATTACTTGGAATTTTTAAAGATACCCTAAAATCTTCCAAATATTTTTGAAATCTCTGAAATTACTGAAATCTATTAAAAATTCCTTGAAATATTATGAACCCTATAATATTTCAAGTCCTTTAAAACCCCTTGAAACTTTTGAAAGCTCTTGAAAATTTCTTGCATTTTAAAAAAATACACTAAAATCATTTAAATTCTTTGGAATCCCTTCAAATGACTCGAATGTATTGATAAAAATTCCTTGGAATCTTTTGAAATGCCCTAAGATATTGCAAACCCTTTGAAATGTTTTGAAATGCCTTGAAACTTTTTAAAACTCTTCAAAATTCCTTGGAAGTTTTAATAATACATTAAGATTTTTAAAATACTTTGTAATAGCTTCAAAATTTTGAAATCTATTAAAACTCCTTGGAATCTTTTAAAATACACAAATCATTAAAAATATTTTCAAATCCCTTGAAACTTTTGGAAGATCTGAAAAATTCCTTGGAATTTCCACAATACACTAAAATCTTAAAAATCCTTTAGAATCCCTTAAAATTATTAAAAACTGTATAGTAATTTATTGGAATCTTTTAAAATACCCTAAAACCTTGTATGCCCTATAAAATCATTCCATATCTTCCGAAATTCTATGAAATTCTATAAAACACCATGAATTTTTTTCCCCCTTAAAATCATTTAAATACTTGGAAATAAGTTTTTAAAATACGTTTTTAAATCTCTTGAAAAATCATTGGAATTTTAAAAATACCCTAAGATCTTTGACATTTTTTAAATCCTTCAACATATTGAAATCTATGAAAAATTTCTTGGAATCTTTTAAGATATCCTAAAACCTTGTAGATCCTATAAAATCATTCCATATCTTCCGAAATTCTAGGAAATTCTATAAGGCTTCATGCCATTTTTTTTTAAATTCCTTAAAATCATTCAAATACTTGGATAGTTTTTAAAATCATTTGGAACACCTTCAAAATATTGAATTCTATTAAAAAATGTCTTGAAATTTTTTAAAATGCTCTAAAACATTTCAAATCCTTTGAAATATTTTGAAATGTCTTGAAAAATCCCTGGAATTTTAAAAATGCCCTAAAATTTTTAAAATCGTTTGGAATCTCTTTAAATTCTATTAAAAATGTCTTGGAATCTTTTAAAATACCCTAAAATGATTAAAATCCTTGTAATTATTTTGAAATCTCCTTAAAAAAATTTTTAAACTCTTGAAAGTTTCTTGAAATTTAAAAAACATACCCTAAAATCTTTTAAAATTCCTTGAACATAATAAATCTATAAAAAATGTCTTGGAATCTTTTAAAATACCCTAAGATATTTAAAAAGAAGTCAAGAAAATTCAGAATTAGATATAGGCTTGAATTCAATAGTCGATAACCCTTGGGATCTCTGTTTTAATTTATTGAAAAAAGCCCTCACTTTTCCCTGATTTCCCTGATTTTCCCTGTCTAAAGAAGAAGTGAACAAAAATTAAATGATCATCATTATTGGGTAAGTTACTTTTTTTTAGTAACTAGTTACTCAATTTTATAGGATAAAAATCGAAATAACAATAAAAAATATATAAAAAAATAAAAAGAAACAAAGAAATAGGCATTAGATGAATAAAGATTTTTCAGTCACATTTTTCAACCAAATATTTTAATTTTTACCCAGAAAAAAAAAAAATTTTTTACTGGAAAAAATTAATTTTCAAGTCAAAAGGACGATTTTTGAACAAAAAATAAATTTTTTTAACAAAATACTTGAATTTGCAACCAAATGGTTGAATTTTCATACCACAAATATTAATTTTCATGAAAAAAGCTCATTTTCAACCAAACAGTTGAATTTTCTACCATTTAACAAAAAAAGATTTATTTCCAACAAAAAAGTTAAATTTCCAACAAAAAAGTAAATTTTCAACCAAATAGATGAATTTTTCAGCATTTTCAAACCAAAAAGACGAATTTTCTACAAAAGAGTTAAATTTCCAAACAAAACAATTAATTTTCTACAAAATTTGGATTTTCTACCAAAATACTTAACTTTTTAACAAAATACATGACTTTTTATTCCCAAAAATATTAATTTTCATCAAAAAAGTTAATTTTCAACCAAACAGTTGAATTTACAACAAAAAAGTACATTTTCAACCAAATAGTTGATTTTTCTAGCATTTTCAACACAAAAAGACGAATTTTCTACAAAAGAGTTAAATTTCCAACAAAAAAGTTAATTTTCGACAAAATTTGGACTTTCTACCAAAATACTTAACTTTTGAACAAAATACATGAATTTTCATCCAAACAGTTGAATTTTCATACCAAAAATACTAATTTTCATTAAAAAAGTTAATTTTCAGCCTTACAGTTAAATTGTCGACTATTTTCAAACCAAAAAGACTAATATCCAACAAAACAGTTAAATTTCCAAAAAAAAAGTAAATTTTCAACCAAATAGTTGAATTTCCCAGCATTTTCAAATCAAAAAGACGAATTTTCTACAAAAGAGTTAAATTTCAACAACAACAAAAATTAATTTTCGACAAAATTTGAACTTCCTACCAAAATACTTGAATTTTTAACAAAATACATGAATTTTCAACTAAATGGTTGAATTTTCATACCACAAATATTAATTTTCATCAAAAAACTTATTTTTCAACCAAACAGTTGAATTTTCTACCATTTCAAAAAGAAGACTAATTTTCAACAAAAAAGTACATTTTCAACCAAGCAGTTGATTTTTGTAGCATTTTTAAACCAAAAAGACGAATTTTCTACAAAGGAGTTAAATTCCCAAGAAAATAGTTAATTTTTGACAAAATTTGGACTTTCTACCAAAATACTTAATTTATTAACAAAATACATGAATTTTCAACCAAATGGTTGAATTTTCATAGCAAAAATATTAATTTTTATCAAAAAAGTTCATTTTCAACCAAATAGTTGAATTTTCTACCATTTTCGAACCAAAAAGACTAATTTCCAAGAAAACAGTTAAATTTCCAACAAAAAAATAAATTTTCAACCAAATAGTTGAATTTTCCAGCATTTTCAAACCAAAAAGACGAATTTTCTACTAGAGTTAAATTTCCGCACAAAAAAATTAATTTTCGACAAAATATATACTTTCTACCAAAATACTAAATTTTTTAACAAAGTACATGAATTTTCAACCAAATGGTTGAATTTTCATACCAAAAACATTAATTTCCATCAAAAAAGTTAATTTTCAACCAAATAGTTGAATTTTCTACCATTTTCAAATCAAAAAGACTAATTTCCAACAAAACAGTTGAATTTCCAACAAAAAAGTAAATTTTCAAACAAATAGTTGCATTTTCCAGCATTTTCAACACAAAAATACGAATTTCCAACAAAACAGTTAAATTTCCAAACAAAAAAGTACATTTTCAACCAAACAGTTGATTTTTCTAGCATTTTTAATCCAAAAAGACGAATTTTCTACAAAAGAGTTAAATTTCCCACAAAAAAGTTAATTTTCGCCAAAATTTGGGCTTTATAACAAAATACTTAATTTTTTAACATAATACATGAATTTCCAACCAAATAGTTGACTTTTTATACCAAAAATATTAATTTTCATCAAAAAAGTTCATTTTCAACCAAAGAGTTGAATTTTCTACCATTTTCAAATCAAAAAGACTAATCGCCAACAAAACAGTTAAATTTTCAACAAAAAAAGTAATTTTCAACTAAATAGTTGAATTTTACAGCAAAATATTTGAATTTTCCAACCTCTGAAAGAAACGAATTTGAAAGAAAATAGTTAAATTTTCAGCGAGAAATGAATTTTCAACTAAAATTATGTATCTTTAATCAAACAACTGATTGTTTAACAAATTAGGTAAACTTTCAAATAAGTAGTTGCATTTTCCAACAGAAAAAAAAAACAAATTAAAAAAAATAGCTAAACCCGCTTCAGAAATTTTTTTGCCAAAAGAGATGAGTTGAAATTTCTATCAAAATAGTTGAATTGACAGTTGAATTAAAAAAAAAAAGACGAACTTTTAACAAAATAGCTGCATCCTCAACCAATACAAGTTGATTTTCTATAAAAATAGTTGGATTTTAAACCAACAAAAATTAGATATCCATTTTTTAACAAAATGCATGAATTTTCAACCAAAATAGATGAAATCTCAACGAAAAATATAATAGTTGATATTATTTCAACCAAAAATGACTTTAATTTGAAATCAGTCACAGTTGCATTCAACCAAAAATATGAATTTTCAAGAAAATAACTGAATCCTCAACTAAAAGAGATTAATTTTCTCCCCATAACTGACCCATGAAACTTTCTTAATAGGAGATAATATACAAAAAAACACAAAGTAACTTGAAAGTAACTAAAATTAAAGTTCAAAGTTACTGCAAAAATCGTAACTAAGTTACGACACAAGTTACTTTTTAAAAATGTAACAAAGTTACCCAAAAAGTTGCAAATAACGTAACTTTTTAGTAACTTAGTTCCTTGTAACAAGTTACTACCCAACTCTGATGATCATACGTGATGAAAATTGATGATAAAGAAAAAATGATAAATTCTGACGAGCCCTAACCAGGATAAACCCTCGCTCCCAGAGGGTCGAAGCTCACTCTGTGCTCAGCAGAATTTTGAGTTGCTTGTAACAAGTCTGAGAAAAACCTGTGCCTCTTCAAGGCTAATTCGTCACGTGCGACTGGCGTTGCGGGGGGTTCTTGCATCCCTCCATATCCCTCGGAAATATTTTCATCCTCGTCCTCTTGAGACAACCATCTGGGAATAGGTGGTGGCACTGTCCCCAAATTGAAAAATTCAATTTTCATCAGCCACCTCTTCCATCGTACTTTATTTCAATTTCATTCTTTAGTTTAGTCTCTAGTTGATCAATTTTATAGATCCCATGCAATCGTCAGAATTCACAAACAAAAATCTTTCACAGACTTCACAGCCCAAAATGCTAGCCCTCAAAATAGGGGAAACAGGGTAAGTTTTAGCGAAAATAGGGAAATCAATTCTTTTAAATCAAATTAATTTAGAGGTACCATATTGAATTCAATATGAAACTGCTTAAGATTTCAAGTGAAAAAATATTGCATTTGTAACAAAACAGTTGAATCTTTAAACAAAAAATACGATATTTTTAGAAGGTTTGAATGTTCAATAGGGTGGTTCAAAAATGCATTGGGAATTTTTTGGTTTGAATTTTTATCGGGACACCCCCCAAATTTGTTCGAATCCAACCAAAAATAAATCCATTTTTTTTGTTTAAAAAAATGATATTTAGGGGTGCCGAAAGCCCCATGAAGTTGAACATATATTTCCCATAAGAAAAAAAGACGTTTTTGTAAATCTTATTCAGAATCCTCAATATTATCTCAATCGAGTTGAAACT
>JAABKJ010007762.1:0-11614 GCA_011634705.1 Andricus grossulariae
CGCAATCATCAAATTACAGTTGTTCACGCTTTGACCTTTAATTTTAAAGAGTCTGTCCAGAAATGTGTGGAAAATCCGAAGACCGAGCGCGTAGCGCGAGATAAATACATTATCGAGCGCGAAGCGTGATGGGATGCGTAGTTTTTGTTTTAGTTGTGAAAAATAACACTAAAAATAAAAAAATTATATTTTTGTAAAAACGACGCAAGGTACGATAAAACATTATTTGACAAAAGTTGTACACCACAAAAAAAATAAATTTGTTATTAGCCATTATTTGATGGAACGCGTAATTTTTCTTTTAATCGAACAAAATAAGATTAAAAATAAACAAAATTCAATTTTTGGAAAAACGACGCAAGCTACAATGACATTTTACTTAACAAAATTTTTCGCCTAAAGTATATCTGAACATTTTCTCAGAACCGCTTTATGCAAGGATGAGTATTTTTGGTTTAAATCGTAAAAAATAGCATTGAAAATAAACAAATTAAACTAATGGAAATACGACATAAGTTGCAATAAAATGTTTAAGAACAAAATTGTTTTTTGTCAATAGGATGCACACTGTTTTTAATTATAAAAACACGAAAATTAAATTTCAGGGCAGCTGAGAATAAAATTTAATTTAAAATAAAGAACAAATATTAAAGTAATCATGATAAATAAAATGTTGTACTATTGTTGAACATAATGTAGAAAAGTTCGCATTTTGGACAAAATCGAGTGCAAAGCACGAGATGCGTGATGAAAATGTGTTCGTTAAGGCCAAAGGAGCTTTAAGAGAAGAGAATTCCCAATCATCAAATGATAATTGTCGTTGGTTTGACGTTTAATTTTAAAAGGTTTGTGCACAAATGTGGGGGAAGTACAAAGACCGAGCGCGTAGCGCGATGTAAGTACATTATCGAGCGCGAAGCTCTTCGCACTCGTCTACGTTTTCGCACACGATTCGCACGTGCTTCGATCCCCAGGCTCAAGCTGAAAAATTCACACTCGTAAGCAAGCACCTATTTTGCGTTCTTGTATCACAAATAGTCTCTAGAGTGAACATGTCGAGAAAATAACTAATACAAAAGTTCGATTAGTGACCTTCAGATGTCAAAAAATGACACTACTCATCTGTTTACAAAATGCCGGGTAGATTGTATACACCAATCACAATATTTCATACTCATAAAGTAATTAATTTTATCATAAATCATGATCTTATACTCTGATTTAATGAATTTATAAGAAGATTTGTAAACAGTTAATACATTTTTTATGATTTTAATATGTTACATTGTTAAATAGGAAAAAATCTGCCCGCGGAGCGGGCACATTCTCATCGAGCACTGGGAGCGCGGCTCGCAAGTTTGAGCGCGTCTAGGGCGTGCGACTGTTAGTTCTCGCGCTTCGCGCTCGATAATATATTTATCTCTCGATTTGTGCTCGATAATGTATTTACCTCGCGCTACGTGCTCGGCCTTTGCACTTTTCCCGCATTTGTGCACAGATTTTTGAAAACTAAAGGTTAAAGCATCGACAACTGTAATTTAGTGATTCTAAATTCTCTTTTGTTAAGGCTATATAGGCTTTACCGAACACATTCTCATCACGTATGTCGTGGTTCGCACTCGATTTTGTAAAAATGCGAACTTTTCTACATTATGTTCAACACTATTATATCAAATAGTTATTAGATTTATTTCTTTACTTCGGCCTGGGATTGCTTATTCAGATATTGCAAAATGATGTAGAAATTTCATTTTTCATCATTACTTTAATATTTGCTCCTTATTTTGCACAAATTTTTATTTTCAGCCACTATGAAAAATCTATCATTTCAATAAATTTATATTATCACATTTCATAACTGAAAATACGTATCCTAGTTTAAAGTGGTTCTAAGAAAATTTGTAGATATAATTTAGGCGAAAAATTGTGTTGAATAAAAAGTTATTGTAGCTTGTGTCATTTTTCCAAAAAGTTAATTTTTTATTTGTAATGTATTTTTATAACAAGAGTTTATAACCAATTTGTAGATCTTTTTTCGGTGAACGACTTTTGTCTTCTCATTTATTTCGTCTCTTGTGTCGTTTTTACAAAAATCTAATTTTTTAATTTTTATTCTTATTTCTTACGATAAAAAGAAAATCTACCTGTCCTTTCTAAAAATTATACATAACGAATTTGTTGATCTTGTTTGAGTAAACAACTTTGGCTATTAGTTCTTTTTCTTTCCCTTTGTCGTTTTTCAAAAAATTTAATTTTCTTATTTTTAATTTTATTTTTCACGATTAAAACAAAAACTACGCGTCCTATAAAAAAATTACTAATGATAAATTTATAGCTCTTTTTTGGCTGAGCAACTACTGTCTATTCTTTTTTTTCATAGCTTTTGTCGTTTGTCCAAAAATTTAATTTTTTTATTTTTAATGTTATTTTTCACGATTGAAACAAAACCTAAGCATCTTATGAGGAAATGATGAGAGACAAATTTGTAGTTCTTTTTTGGGTTAATAACTTTTCTCATATTGTATTTTTTTCGTAGCTTGTGCCGTTTGTCCAAAAATTTAATTTATTTTTAATGTTGTTTTTTACGAATGAAACAAAAACTACGCGTCCTATCAAAATGTGAATTATAACAAATTTGTAGATCTTTTTTTGTTGCATAATTTTTTAATCAGGATAAATTGTTCGTCTTTTCAAGTACTATGAATTGCTGTGCATAGAATTTCTAAAACTTGAAAAAAATGGTCTCAAAAATTTTGAAAATGCTCTGACTTTTTGAATTTTTATCCAAAATAACTGGGTAAAGAAATCTTTTTTTCTTTTTAGCACCTAAAAGAGTGCGCGAAAGCACAATCCAATCTGATAAATCTTTCGAAATTTATCTTGCTTGCAGGATACAGACAGACAGACATACAGACAGACATTAGCTACACGAAGAAAATTTGTGTGTTAAATTTTACATAACATAGTTCGGTATACGAATGACATTACGGCATTATATTAAAATTTCACTTTCAGTTATGTAAAATGAAATAGGGTATATCAATTCATTAACTCTCTGAATATGTGAATTCTACATCCCAGTCATGTAAAATTTCGTGCGCCAGAAAAAAAAACATTCTTGCTACAGATTCTGTGGAAGGTCATCCACTACTAACAAACACATGCTCACACATATCATACACAATTCATAAGTGTATTGTTGGGACATATACACAATTTAACTTAAACAATAACATTAAATTACGATACATTACATACGATATAGTCGCACGCTTTTAACGATATTAACGCTATTAAACATCGAAAAAACTGTGACGGGTTTCGAACCACCTCAGCTACGTTTAACGCGTTCTATCGCTGACAACTAAACATCACGGCTCACCTAACACCTAGAACATCGGGAAAAAAATCTCGGCTATAAAGTTAAAGAACAAGTACCTCAGGACCGTGCAAAAAAATATCGGTCCCCGTTTCATCGAACTTTGTTATTGTAACATTTTATTAATTAGCGGGCTTATAAATTTGTAGGAAGTAAATAAAAACCTTGGATAACAATTTTTTATTCGGAATTTTCTATTTGAAATTTTCTAATCTTGAAACTTTGAATTATTTAATTTTAAATACTTTAAACTTTTGTATGGTCTACTTTTAAAAAATAATTGAACATTATTCGTGCCATGCGCGCACTAATTACCCTTTCTTTAGAAAAAGAACTCGGTTCATTTTCCAACATTTGTTATAGATTTTACAGAAAATCTTGTATTATTTGAGAACGTTGTACATGATTTACAGAAGTTTCCTTATTGTATCGAGGAAATTCCTCAAGCGAATGCAAATTGAATGATAACTTTTTCCACTTACTTACAATTCTTTCTTTTGGTGCAAAATTAATTTTTTGATTGAAAATTTTTTTTCCACTAACAAGTCAACTCCATTTTGTTTTGAAATTTTTCTATAGACATTTAATCTTTTTGGTGGAGAACTAAAAATTCAACTCAATTTCTTATCGAGATTCTTTTTCATACAAATTTAATCTTTTTACTAACAAATACAGTTTTTCAGTTGAAAATTCATTTTATATGCTTAAAAACTTATTTCTCTAACTAAAATATAGACTATTCTATACTTTCTTAAAAATGTACGTTGTTTAGTTGAAAATTCATTCATTTAGTTGAAAATCTATCTTTTTTACTGGTAGAAAATCAACCTTTTTGGTTGAAGAGGCAACTATTGGTTTGAAAATTTCATTAAAAATAAAAAATGTTGATGGAAAATTCATGTATTTTCTGAAAATTTTTTTTTTTCGAAAATTAATCTTCTTGGTCGAAATTTTCATTTCTACATTTAAAAATTATTTTTTATATTGAAAATTAATTTTTTAAAATAAAAATTTAAAAATTAATTTTTTCAACTAAAAATTTACTTATACTCCATTTTTCGAATTTTTGTTGAAAATTTATTTTATTCGTTCAGAAACTTATTTCTTTTACTTAAAATTAAACTATTCTATTCTTTGTTTAAAATATATGTCTTTAGTTGAAAATTTGTCTTTTTTTGATAGAAAATTCATCTTTTTGTTTGAAAATTTACCCAATTGTTGATATTTTTGTTTCGTTTTTATTTGAAGATTCATTATTTTAGTTGAAAGTTCATTTATTTTGTTAAAAATTGAACAAATGTTATAGAAAATGTTTTTTTTTGTAAAAGAAAATTTTTACAACGAAAAAGGTAGCTACTTCATTTTTACGAGAAAATTGATCTTTTCAAGTTAAAAATGCACTTATTTTGTTAAAAACATTTTCTCTTTCATGAGAAATTCAATTATTTAGGTAGAAAATCCATGTTTTTTCGTTATAAATTCAACCTTGTATTCAAACATAATTCTTCGGGGATCTCCCGCCTCGAAGTTCGAAGTCAGTTGTCCAGTGCCGTCCGATGTTTTTTCATCAGGCGCATCTTTATACGTCAATTTTTAAATACATTTTACTTTTATTTGGCGACTTAATAAGCATTATCTACTGAGAAAGAAGGATAGTCTATATATTTGAATATTTTCTCAAATTCTACAATATAAACCGAAACTTAAAAATGTTAAAGTGCCTACGGGGGACTTGGCTTTAAACTTCAGCCCTGAGAATGTTGACGTCCCTAGCGACTGTCATTTTACGTTACTGTTGTATAATTCCTCTCCTTATGAAAGTGAAAATCTCTTTAAAAATGCTGAAATTTATACTTTCTTTAAAGTGAATCGTTAATATCACACAAAAGAAAACTTTATATCATTCATTCGATAAAAATTTACAATACTTTCCGTTATTTTATAATATACTGGTATGAAAATAATAAAACACTTATATCAATTATTACATATCAGAATTTTCACTTTTGGACATGAGATTTTACATAACTCTTTTGTATTATTTATAGTTCTGTTTTGTATTAAATCCTAAAATAATTGTAAACTTTATATAATTGCAGTAATGTCCTCCATTTACCTAACTAATTGGGTAAATTTCAATGAACAAATTTTCTCCGTGTTATATTACGCTTGTCAAATCAATTTATCAGTTAACGTTTTCTCGCTTTCAATTCGTTTTACGTGCCAACAAATACGTGAGTGAGAACTGAGCCTCGACATGCTTCGCTTATTGGTTTCAAATCTGCAGGTGTCGGACTAATTCGATATTTACATACTACACACTAACAATTCACATTTGCGCGTTCATCTAATAAAACTTAAGTGCATCAACTGACATGAATTCGGACGATATTCTTATTTCTTTATGCAAGTTTACATGCAAATTGAAAATTAACAAAAATTAAATAATGATGAAGGGAAGATTGCAAAACATATTTCTCCCGTACGGTTAAATTTCTTTAGAGTGGTTGATAAAAAATTATGCATATATACATGGATACTTTATCTCTGAACATGGGATAAAAGTGCGCTAGAGTCGTTAATTCGCACTGACTCGGGTGAACGCCGAGGCTTTCCTTGTTTCTGGACTGCTCGCAACACCCTCTCACCCCCTGCCTCTGACAGAGCCGTCTTCGTGGAATGTCTCGAGTTAATTTTTTCCCCCGTGTCGGCGAGAGAGAAAGAGAGACGGAATGAGAGAAGAGAGCAAAAGCACCGTGGTTCTCTCGTCTCTTATTTTTCCTCCAGCTCGCGACTTAATTAATCGCATAACACGGGGCCTAATGAAATCAGAACTCTCGCTCCCCGACCTCTACGTTCTCACCCCTCGTCGACCGACCGAATAGTGCGCTATACCTAAAAACGGAAACATTTGCCAGGAATACTTTTACTCTGTCTTCTTCACATTTTTCCACCCCCTCGTTCCATTGAAGCGTCTCTATAACACGGAGAAAATAGTCAAGATGGACAGAAATTACTAAGGAAATCAATATTTGTTTCTGACGATTTCCCGTCTCGATTTAGCTCAAGTCCCCTTCAAACTTTGGAGTATGGAAAGAAAAAGTTGTATAGTCTTACTAAAGCCGTGGGTCTTCTGGTGTTAATGGATTAAAATCCAATTTTGAAATTAAAGATATCATATTATTTCCGATAAGTTAAATTTTGACAAGGCTCCATAGCTGGATAAAAATTTATTTGAGTTTAGGTAAACTAATTTTCTACACTAAATCGACTATCGAATTTCTTCATCAGCTCTTCTAAAAAAGAATTAGAATGTTTGGAAGAGCTTTTCTAACATCGATCTGTGAACAATTTTCTTTCAGATTTAAATGATTTAGAATATTTGAAATTGTTTTGGTACTAAAGATCTAGCGACAATTTATCCTGATTTGATTTTTTTATTTTCAGTCAAAATGATATATTTTTTTGTGGCAAGTGAGGCAAACTGTTTTTGCTGAACATGGACAGTAAAATCTATGGGATAAATTTTATTGCACCTAATTCCAACATGGGGATCCATCTCCCTCGGAGTTGGGGTATGAAACTATCGTCAGTTGTTTTTTCCGCAAAATTGTAAAAAGACTTGACAGCAGGTGACGTTTCGTACTCCAAGTCTGAGGAAACGATACCTTGTGTAGTCGTACCCACGGGGGTGAAGCCTCGTGATAAAAATTGGAAACAAAATAACAACTATTTTCAATATGGCCGCTTATGGAGCGACACATGCGCTCATGTGAGAACTGTGGGAACTAAAATAATATGCAGCCATGCGGGCGGGATATTCAAATTTGAAATATTGTACTTATTAATTTTGTCAAGAATTTGTAATACTGTTTATTGATATCATTGCATACAACAATTAAAGTACACAATAACATCAATAAATGGCATTACAAATTATTGAGAACATTATTGGTAAATGGAATTTAATAAAAATTATTTTGAAAAACAATAAACAAATATTCTGAGCATGGGTTTTTATTCGACACAAATCACAGTCTCAATTTCTTGTTGAAGACCTCGAAGAACTTTTGCGACTGTATGATTACTGTTTAATTTTCCGTGGATTTGAAGAAGTATCATGAAGGTTCTCGTAGGAAAACAACCCCTAATAAAACAGTCATACGAGTAACAATACCCAATTTAGAGGTTATGTTACATTCCTCACATTTGACATGGCAAATTCAAAAGTCGTGAGATCTGGTACAAGGTACTTGATTTTACAGGCAATTGTTTTTGAGTTAATTGAAAAATTATCGTTCAGATTTCACGATTATTTATATTGGGAAGTCTTAGAATTAGGATGAAAAATAGCGTCAGCTTTTAATGTTTTCAACCATGATGTTTTCAACTGTCAGTTTTCAGTGCAACCATTTTTAAAGTCCCTAGAAAGGACCCCAAATCGAGCTTAGCCGGAAATCAGATTTGTTACCGGAAGTTTCTATGCTGGCTTAACCCCCGTGCTCGTACCATTCACACTACCAAGAGTAATTTTTATTGAAGGGAAATGGTACCCTGAAATTGGCGTTAGATTCACACTTTGTTTTTTCTGTGCGGTGGAATATGATGCGAAAGTGAGAATTTAAAATAAACAGCGTAAGCTTTCACAAAAGAAAATGTATTGTGGTTAAAAATATTAAAAGCAAGTATACCTAAGATCTTCGAATACTGCCCTTGAATAATTACTCCATAAAATGCGGCTCCTTTGGAAACTATTCCAGGAAATACATATCAAAGTGAGAAGTCGAAATCGTCTAATCACGGAATTCATTACGGACAACTTGAGTTGACGTGATTCAACGGTGGATGAGTACCGCTCGATCAAAAGGAAATTAAATAGACGCCGAACTAAACTAACTCAAGGGTGACGTGAAGCAACGTGGGATTTTACGGTCGAGCACCTGACCATCCCCCACCACACGTTTGGCACCGATATTAATATTACTCTGCATGGCATCTACTTACATACAGTACTTGTGCAGAGTATACAATATATACCTACAAAGAGGAAAGTTGGTCATTTGTTAAAATAATAAGCGAGCTTCGATGATTATAAGACCCTTTTAGAGAAGGGCTGTTATCGTTGGTATTGTAAATTGTCCTGTCTTGTAGCAAAATTACGTTCTGTAAACTTCTTCTATATCAGCTAATGCTCAAAGGATTACCACCGAGAGCAAAGACTGTGAGACATTTATGGATATTTCCAAGTCCCTGTGTTCTTATGCAAGTAACAAGCCGTAACCAAATACTGCAAAGCAATCTTTGTATTTTATTGCTACTTTGTTGTCGTAATTCTGACCTCAGAATAATAAAGGTCTCCCATATATGAATCATTCTACTCCCTTGTCTCTGGCCTTAAATCATTATACGTTAAAATAATTCAACTGCGTCACATGTACTCCTTTAAAGTTTGATATTGACATTTCGAAGTCTGATATAATATGTATTATGTATAAATATCACGAAGTGTCTCGTCGTCCTGAATTTCGGGATGAGCAATCAAAATATTTTTTATACACTTAGCTAATCGTGTTAAATTTTCGGGACAATAATTCCATCCCTTTTTCAAGCTCCGCCATTTTTTCGGGAAGACTGGACATAAGCCTAAATATAAATATCTATGTGACGTGTAGGCACTTATATGTAGAGAACACTGGTCTCGTCGCGGGCTATTTCGCTAAAAGTTACCAATTCCCTCTGAAATTAGATTTCGGATCCCAATATATATATATATATATAAAGTTCGAGGAGAAAACTCGAGAAGTGTCTAGTAAAATTCGATAGAGGCTCTGTCAATTTCTCCGCGAGATGCGTGACCCGTGTGCGCGACATTATTAACGGCGTTCGCTTTGTGAAGCGAACTATAACTAAATTTCCTTCGTCATTTTATGCATCAGAATCGCCATACTGTAACCAAATTCGATGGGTAATGCAATTATACATCTTTGCCCGCACTGCGTAGGTATGTTACAGTCGCGCCTTTCCAAGTGGGCGTGACGTATCGACGTACCTCACGTACACTATTATTATCCACGTATCCGGATGATGGTACTTTTGTGAACCAAAGAAAATTGTGAGACTCCATTCTAAAAATCAAAATACTTCTTCTGCTTCCTTTTCTTCTTAAGAATGACGTAATGTCGGTCCCAGTCACCGATAGGTGAGAATTCAATGTAGTGGGATCGACTTAATTGGCACTCAAGTCAGTACAACAATGCCTAGAATCATTATCTTATGGTAATCGAAGTTTATTTAAATAGTTAAGCGGTGGAGTAAAATCACAAACTCCCATGCATATAAGATCAATAATTAAAAATTATTTACTCACAAAAATGTTTGCAGTATTTCAACAACAATTAAACTATAATTTACACGTGCAACATGAACATACCAGAATTATAATATAATGGTAACATGTTATATGCAGAAAAGAGACAGAGACCAAGAAAGAGAGAGAGAGAGAGAGAGACGTGAGGGGGGGGGGGATTGACTGGAAGAGAAATTGGTACAAAGCTGACGTGCAGACCGGGGTCCGCCATATATATTGTGGCTCCACTCAATCATAAGTCATAATACATTTACTGCGACCTAATGAAGTCTTGATGAAAGGCTGCCGCTGGGACAGCATCAGGGGTTCTCAACCCCACTCTCAGTACCTCCACTTCCGGAAAAGCAGCATTTCGATTTCCATTGAGTTCTACAAGTACTTTAATTACGATTTGTAGGCCCAGAAGATTAGCGCAATACGAACGCATAGAGAAGAGCAAATAGACTTTGAAGAAACGGCAAAAGTGAAGCAGCTGGATTTTATACGATAGCGCCACTGCAAGCCTCTCGACGAGACCTGGTAATCCTCGAAAATTAAAAATGCCCGCGCTTCAAACGTTTCAAGCGTTTCAAAGACCAAAGACCGACTGCGACTTGGCTAGTGTGGTGGACACTCTCCCCCCCCCCCCTCTCCCGCAAGCTCCATTTACAGAAACCCCATCAAAGGGATTGTGGCATTACGCTTTAGAGTTTAGGAGCTGGAAGACGTGGTACTCGGCTTGGGACAGAGTGCTACTAGTGGAAAGGGTGTACTTCCCGACCCACAGTCTCGTTTTACCCCTAACCCCCTTACACGCCTGTAGCTCACCCTCTTATGGAAAGAGCGTACGGAGCACGGGCCTCGGACACTTACCCGTGCTCTTGGTAAATGAGTATTTGTCTTTGTGAATAAATAAAATGCATTACACAGTTGCGAATACCGTACTGCAAGGCTGTTGTGGACTCAAAAAAAAGCACTAGGAAAGGGAGACAGGAAAATTGACTTCGCGTTCTTCCCATGTCTAGTTTCCTCATAAATTGAAGGAAAAAAGGGATATTTTGTTTGATCTTAGTGTGAGGTTCATTTTCATTAGCGGAAGAAAGGAATCAACAAAAAGTAAGCAAAACTCATATTATGGTAATGTTGCTCGTCCGAAATATACAGGCACTTGAAAATAATGCTGCCGTTCAAAGAAATAAGCAGTAACTGCAGAAAATCGAAAAATGAGTTTTCTATGTCACTGAATTCGTTGAAGAGAGATATAAATAAATCATTTTTGTACATTTTTAATATTGTTATAATTAATTTTTGCATCATCAGCTTAAAAAGCAGCAACTACAAGTCTCGAAAATTATTTCTAAGGAAAAACGCAGTATATGCAAAAAAAATCGGGACTACTGTACACCGCCTGAGAAAGTAGCCCCTGAATTCGTGGCAGACTTCTACGCGAGTAGGCAGATGCTACCAGTTACTGATTTCTTCCGCAGAAGTAGCCGGGTCGCCCGGCATCGAGTGCTGTGGGAAAAAGCAACTCGAAGATCCCAACTCTATTTCGGAATTCAGAGAGCAAACTAAATGTTCTCTTCTAAGCAAAAAGGCAACATCTCCAATATTAATTGCAAATATGTATATTTATTATTTATGATTAGCGCCATTTATTAAACACGTATACCCATATACCCTTCCCTCACAATATCATGATATCGATTTATCGATTTATTTTTTGTTACCTATCTATTGCATAATCTGACTGTCCGCGAAGAAAGGGACCTAATGCGTCAAAGCTGAATTTTACAGGACGGGCGATCGAAACAGAACCCGCAAGCCAGCATTTGAGTAGTGGGGATGCGTCTACGAAAAGCACTCCCTCCACTTGCCACACACTTTTA
>JAABKJ010007763.1:0-11614 GCA_011634705.1 Andricus grossulariae
CTGTATTTGACCTTGAAATGACCTTGAACCTGACGTGATGGAGGTAAATAGACCTCGGATTCGTATTCAGCGCGTTAGAATACATAAGAATAAACTGGTCTTGTCAAATAGTCCTCACCTTTTTTATTTGTAAACCAGTGTTATCTGTATCTGACCAGCCTCTGTGACGGAGTTCCACCTAACGTGTAGTAGCGGCTTACCGGCCGGACTGCAGCCTAAGCGGAAGATAATTGATCGCGCCGGAAAATTAAAACATCAACAGTTTGTTAACTACTATTTCAATTGAGCTAAAAATATTCAGAAAACTTACTTGAACCTTCCTGATCAACTTTCTCACCGACAGTTTTTGCTTGATCAAAATTCGCTTAACTCCCGAAACGATTAAAGTTGTTTGTGCACGAATTGTGCAACGCATTGGCAAAAAGCTATTAACTTTTTTTTCAAATGAACATTTTTAACTTTAGCAAACTTCACCAATCGCAGAAGATGTCAATGCATACTTCTTATGAATTTCACTACAAAATATTAAAAAGCTCCAAATTCGTCACGAGTTGAAATGAGAAATGGCAAAATATTTTAATCAGATAAAAAACAGTTTTTTGCAAATAATTCAAAAACTAAAAAAGCTACAACTTTCTCTATTTGAAGAAAAAGATGCGTGATTGAATTTTCAATACAAATGCGTATTTGAAAAATAGAAAATCAAAACTTAATTCTCAAGTGCCCAGGGGCCTCACCACTCCAGCAAAATAATTTCATATACATATCTCCTTTTTGCATCCGGCGCCTCAATTCAATGTTGTACATATTTTATTATCACCCCCCCCCCTTCTACCTTGCAGATTTCAAATATCTTTTCTATGCCAAAAAGAAATATTCATTAAAGAGAAAAAGATTGTTTAAAATATGACTCTAATTGGATATTTGACAAAAAGTTGAAAATTTCAGAAAAAACCGCAACTTTCTAGCATTATTCAAATTTAATATTATTAACAATGATAATAAATTGTTCAAACAATTATTCTTGTTGAAATTAATTAAGTATTGCCTCACTCTAATTGAAAATTAGACAAAAAGTGAATTTTTTTTTTTAAAAACCGCGACTTTCTGACTCCATTCTAAGAGAAAATTACTAAAAACAACAATAAACTGCTTGAAAAATGTATGTTAGCATCTCATTATCAATATAAAGTAGTATTTTAGGTATTACAAATAATTTGCATTTGAAAAAACTAAAAAAATCCTAATTAGCACCAAAAACTCGCAAACCCCATTTTTTCACTTATGGGGTTTTTAGGACCCTATAAAACAGACTTATGGGAGCGATATTTGAAAAGTAATATCTAATTCGTATTCTATAGCTAATCATGAAGGGAAATGTTGAGTTTCAACAATTCCAGCTGATTTTCTGTATTTTTTCTTAAGATGTAAATTCACAAAGCTTAAATCGCCAATTTTTTCACTTTATTTGTTTATATATTGTTTCTCTGTGACAAAAATTAAAAAATCCTTGAACAAATTCTCTTAAAAATTCAATGTTGAGAATTTCTAAAAAAATAACTTCAAAAACGATTAAGGCACAGTGGGCTATTTTGGAAAATTCACTTTAAAAAACTAATATCTCTCGAACGAATTGACGAAAATGAGTGTTCTTTGAACGAAATTAAAGCTTATTGAACAAACAATCAGGGAAAATCATAGAGAAAAGTTTTCCCGAATTTTTGCAACTTGGAAAATACGTGAAAAGGCCGCCATTTTTTGACAAAAATTACAAAATTGTATTATAACTACAAAGAAAAAAGTGTTGTATTGTGAAATACATTATAGTTCATAGATTTTTAAATACTGAATTCAAATCTGCCAGGAAAAATAGCGTAGCGTCTTTCCTTTCCGAGAAAAATGCGGTTAAATATGCAAATCCAATATGGAGAAACACAAGTCGGGAACATGATGGTAACTTAATAAAGTTTATTATCTTTAGGTTTTTAAGGTCGCTGAATCTAAATCTGACATCAGAATTTCAGAATAAAAAATGACTGATCGAATATGGAGGAAAAAAATGATCAAATTTGGGCAACTTTACAAAATAAGTTATATTTACGTTTTCGAGGTTGCTGAATCCAAATCTGATATTAAAATTTTTAAATTAAAAATTAGAAATGATAGGTCGGATTTAGTGAAACAAAAATCGAAAAACAAAATAAATTTGTTACATTATTTCGTTCTTTCATATTGCATCAGCCATTTTTAATTTTTAAATTTTGACGGTAGATTTGGATTCAGAGCCCTCGAAAACGTAAATATGGACAGTTTTGTCAATTTTCCTAAATTTTTCAAAACTTTTGTTCCGCCATATTGGATCCGCCATTCTTTATTTCATGATTCTTACGTCAGATTTGGATTCAGCGAGCTTAAAAACCTTAAGATAATAAACTTTGTTAAGTTACCATCATGTTTCCGACTTGTGTCTCTCCATACTGGATTTTTCATATTTAACCGCATTTTTCTCGGAAAATGCGCTACGCTATTTTTCCTGACAGATTTGAATTCAGCATTAGAAAATCTATAAAATATGATATTTTTCACGGAACAAAACTTTTTCCTTTGCAGTTCTAGTACAATTTTGTCATTTTTATCGAAAATGACGGTCTTCTCTCGCATTTTGGTCAATTCGTTCGAGAGATATTAGGTTTTGGAAGTAAATTTTTCAAAATAGCCCACTGTGTGGCGTATCAAGCGTATTGAGTTTTGGGGGGTGAGTATTGTCATATAAGTCGTCTCGATAAGTGGAATTTACCAACTGTGAAGATTTATTGTGTACACACAATAAATCAGCTACTATATTAGGACTTGCAGCACTTCGCAGTGATTTTGATTTGCCGACTAGTTACCATTTTTTGCCGAATAGCCGACTTTATAGTCGAATTACCCGAAAATCCCGAAAATGCCGTCTCAGCCAGACCATTTGGGGGTACATCACACCTCTCACACCCACGACTACGCCCCTGCTCGTATCTTTTGAACAAAGAGAACGATTAAGCTCAAAATTTGTCAGAATTTCCCTTAAACATCAAGGAACAACTTTGCCGCTGAAATTTTTCTGTCCGCGAAACTTCCCTGCAGACTTTTTTCCGTCAAAGTCTGAAGAAACGATTCTTGCCGGTAATGGTTTGCAACAATTTTTATGTTGAAAATATCGCAAAATTTATATTTATAAGACATAAGGGGTCATCGGCAGAGGTCTTCCTATTTGGCAAAAAAAAAAAAAAAAAAAAAAAACAGAGATCATTTCGTCGAACAGAAGCCACGTCAGGAAAAAATGGTCTCGATACTTTTTATACAAAGTATGTATGACGACCAACAAAGAGCTAAAATCTCTCTTAGTATCAGTTCAAGAGAATGGGAAATCCACAGGAGCAAATTTTCAGTGAATGACTGAAGATATTAAAGTGTTAAAGAGCTCAGATGAAAAGATCTTAGAAGATCTCAAAATCTACAAAACCAGAATATGTCATCTTTTAGAAGAGAAGAACAAAGCATTCGAAGAAAAGATGAATTTTCTTGAAAAAAGGCTAGAACATTAAGATCTAAAAGAAAGATCTAGGAATATTTTTCTCTACAATGTGAAGGAAGATTCGACTAACAACGAGAATCTTTTTGAAGCGGTTAACAAGATTTTCAAGGAAGCTAAAATTAATGTACCTATTGATTGTTTTGAAAAGGCGCTTAGACTTGGAAAAAAGAGGCAACAAGACCAGTTCTAGTTACATTTACGAACTCAAGATTTAAATATGAGATATTTAAGAATGCCAAAAATCTACGCTCACCAACAAAAACTGGAGAATCTTGGGAAGTCCTCAACGATTAAAGAAACCAGACTATTCATGGATAAATAGTATTTCGGTGTATCATTAACAGCGAAGATTGTGGCAGAGAAAATATGATTTGCGAGATGATTTGTCAACCTTATAGAAATACAACTGGGCCCACCAGGTTAGAAGTCTATTCAAAAAGATTGGGATAGAGGGCGATGGGGGTTTTCTTTCTCTTGCCTCTCTACAAAATAATAAATCGACATGGATAAGAGCTTATGATAAAATATTATACCTAATACCTTATCCTCAATTAACCTTGCGAGAAGGACCTCAGAAATATTCAACTTTGTCAAGAACACCACTCGCTTTTATACAAATTATAGCACAATTAAGGTTAATAAATAAGTTGATACCTAGACTCATAATCAAGAATGATACCTGCAGTTTTAAAGTTGATGGTTATTGTATCTACTGTCATGAGAATATTTTTATTGCAGAACCTGCGTACCATCTTTTAGTAGAATGTCAACTTTTTAATACTGTGAGATTTTCATGTATAAGCGAAAGTAGGGATCTGTGTAACCTAAGAAATGCCTGGCTGAATATTCTAGATAACCCTGATAAAAATTCTCTCAACAAAATTATTATGTTTCTTAGTAAGTTTCACGAATGAGTATTACAATTAATTATAAAGTAAAAGGTTTTTTTGATTTGCTTTAATTGTAAGCACGGTTTAAATCATCTGGGGTAATGTTTACCATCAGCCTTTAATTTTAGTTTTTTTAAATAGAATACCAGTTTGTTTTAGAATTCAATTGTAACCTATCTGGATGAATCAGATGATTATCAAACAAATAAAGCAATATATAATGAAATTTTTCATGTATGAAATATGGCGAAATATCCTCTGAGAATACTATAAACCAAAAAGATCAATTAGTTTTACAATTTTTAAAAACCCGTATCAACCCCGTATCAACCCGTATCAGCGGGCGGAAAACTGATATCCCCGCTCGCTGATACGCGGGCGCTAATGCGCTCACCGACTGCTTACCGTTACAATCTTCATTGCTCCAAAAGCCCACAACGGACATTTGTACTCGTTCAACGTCTTGTTTATCGTGCACTAGGACAAAATGATCGTGTGTCGCTCTTGCCACACAATATACTATTCTGAAATTCACAAATATTTAGTGAAACTTGTTTTATTATAAATAGTTTACATATATTCGATTGAGTACGGAAGTAGGTACATTCTTATTCATTTAAATAAATAAATAACTAGGCTCAAGGATCTTTGCTTTTCCAGAAATTAAATCGATCGGAAATAAAATCATATCCACTGCTAATCTCCAGAAGGTTGGAATTACCTTCAATCCTTAGGTAACTTTTGTTTGATACGTATGGCCACCATCGATCAGGATAATATACAAAGTTGGATGTTGGTTTTCTGAAAAAATGCATTTAATAATTATCATGTGAAAAGATTTTTGTCCTATTAAATTTATAGTTATACGGACCTAACTGATGATAGGAAAAATAAAATATAATACTTTAATTTATTCTTTTATTCGCTTATAATAATTGTTTTTCCCTAATACCCGCGCTGGAACTTGTGACTTACACGTTCGTTCAGAAGAATCTAAGTTGGTATTTACTCGATTGGTGACATGACAGCTAAGTAATGTGGCATTTAGTCCTCTAGAGAACTAAATAATTCCATGCGCAACCCCAATCTACCCCTTCTCCCTGAAACTGCGCATCGCAACTTAGATCCTTCAGAACGAACGTGGTCGCTTGTTCCGCCGCAGTGATTCGTAAAAGCATCGTGTGCAACAAGCGGGTTGCGTCGATTACTAACTCGCAATGATTTGGTCTTTGGTAATCGACGCTGTATCTCGTTTGTTGTATAATCTACTATTAAACGAAATTTAAACAATGCCAGACCAGGACCAGATCCGTCGAGTTGCAATTATGATAATAAATTACCCATTTATTGCAAATGATGTCCACATGTCCAAGATTACATCGACGATATATTCATCTGTTCCTTTAGCTTTCAGTCGTTCAAATTCGAGAGGAAATAAATAAAAAAGATCTTCATCGTGACCCGTAGAGTTCTTCTTTTCATTCTTTCGAGCTGGGACAACTCCGCCTTGGTAGTCGAAAATGTAAAAATAAAACGGGCTCTTAGCCATCTTTGCTCTATTCTCAAGAAATTTTACTTGCGGATAAAAGAAGAAAGCGTCATTTACGAATCTCGTAAGTCCTTCAATAAACTGCCAAGCAAAAATATAAGAACTTTATTTCTTAATAAAACTTAATAATATATTCAAATTGTAATCAGCAAACCTTTTCTTTACGAACAGAAGCATTTGTCTCTACTTCCAAATTCTGATCGTTAATTTCCTTCAATACTTCTGCCACATTACCATAATTAAAAGAATGGCTAGTAAAAAATTTTTTTACTGTTCCTAAAATGTATTTTGAATTATCATAAGGTCCTTTGACAGCTTTACCCATCTATTAAAAAGAAACTAAAGAAGTCGATTGAAATTGATTTAAAAGTCTAAGATATATTTTTACAAACCTTTTCGCTATGAATATCATTAATACCTGATCCTTGGAAATAATAACTTATAATTTGTTCCCTCAGTTGTAATACATTATGGGGCTTTAAATAATACCCAATAAAATAATCAATAAGATTCCTTACATTGGCTTCCATAAATGTGTACAAAAATTGCATTGAATACAAAGCTAGAAAATAATACAAACCTCAATCATTACAATCCTAAATTAATACCTAACAAGTAGGCGGCAAGAGCCAAAAAGAAAGGGTTTCATAGCCATTTAGGTCTATATCCCTTTCCCTCCACACGCCCCTCACCAATCCCTCTGACTCAATAATAATCCATAGCAACGGTTGATAGGGGATTGTTGTTCTAAGAACGTACCACTTTTTTCGGTTTCTTATTATTTTTACCTTCTTATATATTACCCCCCCCCCCTCAACCAACCCCTCACCAATTATTTACGCCTCACCACATCCTTGCACCCTTCGCCTCCTTCTTCTCATGATCTTACACCTCACCCCTTTCTTCTCTTGTTACCCTCTTATCACTCATTTACACCCCTTACTGCAATCCCCTACCCTTTACTGAATAACAACCAATACCTGTTTCTAAAGGGTTGTTTTTCTAATTCTCAGCACGTAGAATTTTTTCAGATTTTGAATGTCTATTCTTTTCCCTATTACCCTAAACACTTTCTCGTCCCATTACTCCTTTCTCTCACCCTTTCAACCCTCCCTCACTTCACGAATAATTTTCATTCCCTCGCTTCTTACTTTCAAACATCGCCACCCTCTTTTAATTATCTTACACCTTCCCATACCCTTTCCCCCTTCACCACACTTTACCCCTACCAACCAAAATTAAAAGCGTTTCTGCCCGAGGCTACGAAACCCTGAAAAATAATTTTCTTTCATATATCTCATTGATGTTACCTTCTGTCAAAATTTTAGCTTCATTTCCGACATTGCCACTGATGAATGGCAGATCTTTCATTTTATTATTTACAATTAAATTTTCAGGAGAGTCTGTTAAAAATGCATCTTCCGATTCAGGTTCGTTTGTAGGTGTCCAGATGAACTGACCAAATCTTTTAGTGTTGTCAACAATCATGGATCTGTAGTCTAGTAATTTATCAATCTTTATACTTCTCAGACAATTAACGATTGATGTGGAATTTGAAATTGGACAGGAATGAATAAATGCAAGGTCTTTTATCTGTGATTGATACTGGCTACTATTCTGATAGCCCCAAGGTACCAGCATACACCCACTTTGAATTATATGCTGATGAAAAAGACCTGCTGACCATATTAATTTTTAGACGTATGTTAAAAATTTACATTGATATGAAAGAAGTCTTTATTATATTTTTCAAAATTACCGTTACTAGCGTCCGAAAGTAAATGAAGACTAACGCAGACGGCGCCTGAACTTTGACCAAAAATTGTGACTTTGTGTGGATTCCCACCGAAAACGTGAATATTTTTCTGAACCCATTTGAGAGCAAGAACTTGATCCTTTAATCCAAAATTTCCTGGTGCAATTTCATCTCCAGTGCTGAGGAATCCAAGAACACCTAATCGATAGTTTAGAGAGACGAGAATGATATCTTTGTCTAAAAGATAATCTGGACCATATCTAGTCGAACTGCTGTTACCGTAAATGAAACCTCCGCCATGAATCCACACCATCACTGGTAACAAGTCCTACAAAAAAAATTTCTGTCAGAAAATAAACTTTACTAATACTTTGTTCCGATTTATCAACAATTTTTAATCTAAAAAATTTGAATTCAATTTAAAGTTGATTAAAATGTTGTATTCCTTGAAAGTATTTCAAAATGTTGAAAATAATTTACGTTTGTCGAACCCAAATTTTGTTTTGGTGTATAAACGTTCAAATAAAGACAATCCTCATTCCCAACGGCAATTAATCCGTCCCGTTGAGGACATTGATTAGCATCTGTATCTGCCATTCGTATACCAGTCCACGGTTTGCAAGGAACGGGATTTCTAAATCTGCAATTTAATTAATAAAACATTTAGCTTTTATTCTCTGGACATTGATTCAGAAAAAATTGCAAAAGGCCATGTCTAGGTTCACTGCAATTCGATGAGCATAGGAGAAATATTGTTGGTGAGCCCAGTGAAACTAGAGAAGGGTGATACATTAACCAAAATTCTATGAGCGTAGCATAAATATTTTCGGTAAGGGGCCATCCATAAATTACATAACACATTTTTTGCCCATTTTTTACCCCTCTTCACTCGCATGTAACAATTTGTGATAAAATGGTATGTACTCCCCCCCACCTCCAGGCTATGTTAATTAATTGACAAATATTTTAAGCCATATTTAATTAAATACAATTTAGTTACTTACTACCCGAGGGGGTATTCACTCGCGTATTACTCCGAACACTTCTCGCGTAAAATTAGCGTAATAATGCGTAATAATGCGTAATAATGTTTGAAGAGGCATCAGAAACCGTAAAAACACAAGAGCTTGCATGAAAAAATGCATAGACGTGAAGGAAGCTAGAGAGGTATGCCAGGACGGAAAATTGTGAAGACGAATAGTTTATAAAAAGAGTGTCAGAAGAGTGAATGACGCTTGAAACAAAGACCTTCGATACTAATTGGCCCAAGTGGGGAACCACACATAACAATTTTGTGAGGCTCTCCACGTGGGGTGATCGCTATACAGATTGATCAACAGCCTTGGTTGTAGCAGTGTTGCGAACTGAACGTGTTATACAAATAAGTAACACGGGAATTCTAGATCAATTAAAACAATCTATATCCCCTCCCCTCACATTACGCCCTTTCTCGCCGAGTGAGTTACGCTTACCCCGAAAGGGAAATGGCTTAATTGCATGATAATACATGTGTAATTATGCGTAAGAACGCGTAATAACAGGATTTTCGTTTACGCTGTACTTTTGGTAAAATTTTTTATACCCAACATATCGAAATAACTAAAATTTTTAATTTAATTCATGAATATTTATTTGAAATTATTTTTGATATTAATTTTACTTTACTTGTTCGACTTTTCGAGTACTACGAATAGCCGTACATAGAGTTTTAAAACTTAGAAAAGAATATTCTCCAACTTTTTGAAAATGCTCTAACTTTTTGAATTTTTATCCTAAATAGCTGGCTAACGAACTCGTCCTTTCTTTTTATGCCTTAAAATCGTGTGTCAAAGCTTAGTTCAATCTGATCAGTCTTTCGAAAGTTATCGTGCATACAAATCACTACTACTACAGACAGACATACAGACACCTTCGTAAAAATCGTTTTTTCTGACTCAGGGGATCTCAAAACGGGACAACCTTTTATAGCAATTACTGAACTTTAACGTTATAATTATAATTACATGGAGTTTATACAGGGTACTGTAACTCATTTGTGCGATCGTGACACCACCTAATCGTGACATTTTCCTGAACCCCTTCCCACCTCAAAAGCTGTTACATAATTTATGGATGGCCCCTAAGTCAAGAGACCTTGTTTTAAAAATTATAAGAAAGAAGAAGATAATAAGCTTGTATTTCGAAAGTGGAAAACTGGTCAATTTGATTATATCTGCAGCAAGTTAGGAAACAAGAATCTTCTATTCATAATTTGCTTTTATTTGAACTTTGGAATCATCAAGTTTTTGGTACAGTCTAATAAAAAAATAAAATTGGAAATCAGCCAATTTAATGTAATTTTTCAACCATTTCAAACGTGAAGATCATATTTCATTCAGTTTAATAAAATTCGATAATTCATTGTTGTTTAACTTAAAAATTGTTTCTATGAGTTTATATTCTATCGAATAAAATTTTTCTTTATGATTCTTAGAGATCATCTTTGCCATAAAAAACGCGATATCTGAGGAACAAATATATAAACCATAAATCTCAACAACAAAATCTGGAGAAAATGGAATGTTTTCAAGGAGCTCAAACTCCAACACGATCCACAATATTTTTTAAGTTTAAAATGTTTTTGAAAAAAGTGCGGAGCCTGTATAAAGCACTTGAAAATACTTCATAAGCTAAACACATAGAAATCTAGTTTCATACATAAAATCAAACAAAATGGCATTTTTATACGAGAGAAAAAAATACCTTTCAAATAATTTATTTAATTATAGCAGAATTTTTCGAATTTTTTCTTACCTTAAATCTCCTACGGGAGGTTGAGCATAAGGAATCGATAGAAAACTTGATATATTTCTTCCATTTCTTGTTCTGTGTATCAAACCTTGGAGAATTCCATCGTGAATTCGCACTATAGGAAATGAATAGCACGAACAGAAGCGAAAAGCGTTAATAGTCAGCAGAAATTTTATGAACAGTCTTTTCATTGTGGCATTGTTATATCCACCACAATTAAAATGAATTATAATTTCGACTAAGCGATTCAGCATATATATACATATATAGGAGACTTGAGTAAAGGATGTTTTTGATTGCCTAATTTGTTTTTTAAATATAAATAAAATTTTGACCCAGTTTATGATGATATAATATTACGAATTTGTACGTATGTTTTGATTTCGAAAGTATTAAATTCATTAAAGCTAGAATCTCATAATTTTATTCAGAATGTATTACGCTTACGCGTGTATACAAATTTTAATATAATTTATGTAATATCTCGTAACACTTTTTCCTGTGAGTAATCAAAACTTTTACGTACAATGTTTAATTGAACATTATTTGTTTTTTGTATCAATTATATTATTAATATTTTTTGTATAATTTTTAAATATACAATTATTGTTTCTTGCTGAAATAACGATATAATTACAGTCTAGTTATTATCATTTCAGGTGGAAATTTTATGAAAACTATAATAGGAAATCATTGCAAACTTTATCTTATTGCAGCTTTTATAAGGCTTTAATTTGAAATTGTCAATTTGTATGCCTCTTAGATATTTAAATAATGTTTTCTTTCCTTCTTTCTATTTTTCGAAACGTTTTAAATTTGATGAATTTAAATTAAATTATCCTAATTCGAAATTTTTCACATTGACAGCGTTTATGATATACATTTTTTCTTTTTTTTTTGTTAGAAATGTAATTTTTTATTTTGAAAATTTAAAATAATAAGACAATCTAAATTAATAAGTTTTGAAATAGAATCGCTGCACAGTGGGCTGAATCGGGAATTTACTATTCAAAATCACCTACAGCCCACAATTCTCAACCGATTTTTAATTTTTT
>JAABKJ010007764.1:0-11614 GCA_011634705.1 Andricus grossulariae
AATTTTCCGTTATGAATGTGATTCGTCGAGATGGCAGACATATTATTTTAGCCAATTAGCGAAGAAGATGAAAAATATTTTCCCAGGAAAAGTAAATTAATAGTGTCTTTAGTGTTAATAAGTAAGAAATTAGTCAATTTTATCAACTTTTATCATTTATAATATTTTGCACCAATTTGGGGAGAAACCCACATATCAGAAGCATGGTGCGGTCTGAGAGACCGCACGGCCACAGGTTTCTCTCATATTTCAAGGACCTTGATTTACTCTAAATTGTAGATGAAAGATAACGGCGTGGACCGGAGGTAACGACGACGATTTCACGGTTCCATTAGTGTCTTCGAGACGATCTCTCGCTGACTGGCTGATATTACTTCGTAATCAGTGTGGGCGTCATTAAGCACGTTTTTGACAAATGGAACTAGCCAAGCGACGTTTCAAAGTGAGCTAAAGGAAAGGTCTCCTGTCGGCTTTTTCGTAGAGAGTAAATGCACTACTATAAGTATAACTATATCCATAACTATATGACTATATATATATATGTGTGTATCTGAGAGCTGAGTAATACTGGACTTAGTCCCTTTTGCTCGACCAGTCCCGCGGTTTATTGATGATGCCCAGCCGTGAACAAGAGCGGATTTTCAACTGAGATCAGTTTCATTCATCACCTTCAAGACCGTGAATTTGTGTGAAAAATTCCTGTCATATAATGTCATTCTTTCTCAAAAGCGGTGCTTAGCGTGAATTTTTTCATTATCGTCGCAATCCCAAAAAGGAGAAGAAATTTTGCAGGATGTAGATTGTTTTATTTCAAAATAAAAAGAGAAAGTTTCATTTAGATTCTAAATTTGAATCAGTCAAAAGTGACTTTTCAAATCAGTCAATTTTACTCCCTGATGAAATCAGTCATTTCAAATGATCCAATCTGTTGAATTTTCGACTAAAAAAGGTCACTTTTCAACAAAAAAATGAAGTAAATGAAGTAAATAAATTTTCAATTGATGAAATTCATTTTCAACAACAACAAAACCTACAAAGATGAATTCTCAACGAAAAATGTAATGATTGTTATTTCAACCGAAGAAAAAAACACAAAGTTTTGACCCAATAGTTACATTTGCAACCAAAATTTAGAATTTTTAACAAAATAATTAATTTTTTTTAACAAAATAGACGAATTTCCTACCCAATAATATGAATTTTCAACCAAAGTTTCGAAGTTTTAGTAAAAAAATAATAAACTTTAACCAAAACAGTTCAAGTGGTTCATGTCCGTCCTCAATTTCTAAAATCTTCTCGAAGGGACCCGATGACATCCCAGAAGTATATTACGCAATTGTAAAAAAGAAATTCTGCGTGAACAGCTTCAAGGTTATTTATCATTTCAATTATGCATTTCTCGTAAACATTTTAGAGGTTTCATTTTGATTTGTTCTTGCATTCTCCACTGCGTAATACAGTTGATAGAAATCATTCTTGTTTTCTATCATTCATATTGCGCAATACAAAATGCAAAGGCAAAATAAAAAAGAACTTAAAAAATGTTTAGAAGAAATGCAAAATCAAAAAGATAAATAACCTTGAAGTCGAGCAATATATTTCTATGACATCATCGGGTCCCTCTAAGAAGATTCTAGAAACTTAGCACGGACGCGAACCACTTTAGCTGTAGAATAGCTTGGTTCTTGCATTCTCTACTGCGTATTACAGTTCATAAAAACCATTCTTGTTTTATATCATTCATATTGCGTAGTACAAAATTCAAAGACAACATCAAAAACAACCTTAAAAATGTTTACGAGACATGCATAAACCAAACGATAAATAACCTTTAAGGTTAGCAATATATTTCTGTGACTTCATCCGGTCCCTCTGAGAAGATTCTATAAACTTAGCACGGACACAAACCACTTCAGCTGTAGAATAGCTCGGTTCTTGCATTATTTGCTTAGTAATATAGTTGAAAGAAATCATTCTTGTTTTCTATCATTCATATTGTGTAGTACAAAATCCAAAGACCAAATAAAAAACAACCTCAAAAATGTTTACGAGAAATGCATAAACAGAACGATAAATAACCTTTAAGTTAAGCAATATATTTCTGTGACCTTATGCGGTCCCTTTGAGAAGATTCTATAAACTTAGCACGGACACGAATCACATTAGCTGTAGAATAGCTCGGTTCTTGCATTATCTACTTCGTTATATAGCTAATAGAAATCATTCTTGTTTGCTATAATTTATATTGCGCAGTACAAAATGCAGAGACAAAATAAAAAACCTTAGAAATGTTTACGAGAAATGTATGATCAAAACGATAAATAACCTTGAAGTCGAGCAATATATTTCTGTGACATCATCGGGTCCCTCTGAGAAGATTCTAGAAACTTAGCACGGACGCGAACCACTTTAGCTGTAGAATAGCTCGGTTCTTGCATTCTCTACTGCGTAATATAGGGTGATAGAAATCATTCTTGTTTTCTATCATTCATATTGTGCAGTACAAAATTCAAAGACAAAATAAGAAATTACCTTAAAAATGTTTACGAGAAATGCATAATCAAAACGATAAATGACCTTGAAGCTGATCAACATATTTCTGTGACATCATTCGGTCCCTTTGACAAGATTCCAGAAACTTAGCACGGACACAAACTACTTTAGCTGTAGAATAGCTTGGTTCTTGCATTCTCTACTACGTAATATAGCTGATAGAAATCATTCTTGTTTCCTATCATTCATATTGCGCAGTACAAAATTCAAAGACAAAATAAGAAACAACCTTAAAAATGTTTACGAAAAATGCATAATCAAAACGATAAATTACTTTGAAGATGAGCAATTTATTTCTGTGACATCATCGGGTCACTTTGAGAAGATTCTAGAAACTTAGCACAAACACGAATCACTTTAGCTGTAGAACAGCTCGGTTCTTGCATTCTCTACTGCGTATTGTAGTTGATCGAGATCATTTTTGTTTTCTATCGTTCATATTGCGCAGTACAAAATTCAAAGACAAAATAAGAAACAACCTTAAAAATGTTTACGAAAAATGTATAATCAAAACGATAAATTACTTTGAAGATGAGCAATATATTTCTGTGACATCATCGGGTCGCTTTGAGAAGATTCTAGAAACTTAGCACAAACACGAACCACGCTAGTTGTAGAATAGCTTGGTTCTTGTATTCTCTACTGCGTAATATAGGGTGATAGAAATAATTCTTGTTATCTATCATGCATATTGCGCAGTACAAAATCCAAAGACAAAATAAGAAAGAACCTTAAGAATGTTTACGAGAAATGCATAATGAAAGCGATAAATAACCTTGAAGCTGAGCAACATATTTCTGTGACATCATCCGGTCCCTTTGAGAAGATTCCAGAAACTTAGCACGGACACCAACCACTTTAGCTGTAGAATAGCTCGGTTCTTGCATTCTCTACTGCGTAATGTAGTTGATAGAAATCTTTCTTGTTTTCTATCATTCATATTGCGCAGTACAAAATGCAGAGACAAAATGAAGAACCACAGAAATGTTCACGAGACATGCATAATCAAAACGATAAATGACCTTGAAATTGAGCAATATATTTCTGTGGCATCATCGGGTTCGTTTGAGAACATTGTAGAAACTTAGCACGGACAGGAACCACTTTAGCTGTAGAATAGCTCGGTTCTTGTATTCTCTACTTCGTAATATAGGGTGATAGAAATCATTCTTGTTTTCTATCATACATATTGTGCAGTACAAAATTCAAAGACAAAATAAGAAACAACCTCAAAAATGTTTACGATCAATGCATAATTAAAACGATGAATAACTTTGAAGCTGAGCAATATATTTCTCTGACTTCATCGGGACACGAAACACGTTAGCTGTAGAATAGCTCATTTCTTGCATTCTCTACTTCGTAGTATAGCTAATAGAAATCATTCTTGTTTGCCATCATTTATATATTTTTGTGACATGATAGGGACCATTTGAGATGATTCTAGAAACTTAGCACGGACACGAACCACTTTAGCTGTAGAATAGGCTCGAAGTCGGTAAGGTAGGGATTCGTATTCAGAAACGCCCTTGCCTTTCTGCACCCTTAAGCTGATTAGACTTAATAAATCAAATCGGCGATTTGATTTGAAACACAATTCGCATTTGGCTGATGCCTGACTTGAAGGGCGAGACCCCGAAGATTTCCGCCTTATAAATTTCAAATCCAATCTGTGCCACTACATCAGTCGGTTCAAGTTCAAATATAGCGTTAGGAAAATATTGGCGAGGCACACAGGCGTCTACTGCAAATCTGGAACCAATGGGGTGCTGTTCGGTGTGCGAAACCCTGGAGCACATAGCGCATATGGTGTGCCGTGAAATCCCCGTAGGCTATTTGCGAGCCGGTGTATCGGCGCGGTATTATGTGAGCTTGATTAGCAACTGCAAACGTTTGCTTTGCAATGTACGTAGTGTACGTGTACTCGTTACGTAGGTACCTACTCCACTCTCAATGCAACGCTCGTGATCCGTTCTCTGATCGATTATTTCGAGGGTCCTTCCTTCCTTCGAGAAGCCTAGAAAACGATTCCAGTGTTCTGAACAGTCGATATCAGGTGTACGCGACCAGAATCATAGAGCGCAGCCAGTGATCCCAATTTGGCTCCACAATCGCACTGCGCATGCGTCGCACCAGCAGTCTCATTGGATGTTGATAGCGCGCTTATTTGAAATGATTAAATATGCAAATCAATTTTTCACAATGTATAGTAATCATAATGTACGAAAAAATGTTATGAACGATTTAAAATTTACATAGGTGGAAAGAGGTGTTCCTTCCTCTATATTATAAATCAATAATTTATTTGTAAAGAATAGAATCAAATCATTATTTCACCTTGCACTCTAAAAGATTGTTTTATGATCTGAAATTTAATTTTTATTGTTTCCTCAATGATGATTTATTATAAAAGATTGACTTACACATGTAATGTTTCAAAAAAGCGCGCCATTTACAGCTGATGCAACGCATGCGCAGTGCAGTTGTGGATGGAAGGTAAGTAGTTTTTTTTAACTAGCAACTGTAACTAGTTACTTTTTTTTTGTAACGATAGTGGTAACGACATTTTGTAAGTAAGTAATGAATTGTTAACTAGTCACATTTTTTTTAGTAACAGTAACTATAAAAACCGTTATTTTTTTAGTTACTTTCGAAATGTAGTTCACAAGTCTTTTTTAGGACAATCAATTTTATTGCTTTTCCAGAATATTTTTTCATTTTTACTATTCAAATTGTGGTGGCAGCCATAGAAATGTATAGATCAATTTAGAAAAATTGAAATTTTTCTCCCACCATGGGATTCAAAATTTTCCAAAATCTATAAAAACACTTAGAAAGAAATATCAAAATAATTGCAGAGTTAAATTTTTTTTGATAATGAATTTTTTTAGCCGGAAATTTAAATATTCAAGTTATTTTCCTCATCATTTTAATTGAAAATTCACCTTTTTTGGTTAACAATTTTTATTTTGGGTTGTAAATTTAATTATTTTGTTCGATATTGAACGATTTTGAATGAAAATCATATCATTTGGTTAAAAATTCTACTGTTTTGTTGAAAATTAGTTTTTTGGGTGGAATTAAAATATTTTTTATTTTTAATTAATTTTTTTTCGCTTTTGAAATATATGAAATATTACACTTTTATTTGAAGATTCGTCTTTTTTCGTTAAAAATTACCTTTTAAATTGAAAATTTAACTATGACATTTTTGGTTAACAATTGATCTTTTTTGATTAAAAATTAATATTCTGTTTGAAATTCGTAAAAAAATAATCTTCTTGGTTGAAAATTCATCTCTATGGTTTCAAATTACACATTTGTTTTTTAAATTGATCTTTTGTAGCTGAAAATTTATGTATTACGTTAAAAATTCATCTCTTTGGTTTCAAATTGAACAATCTTGTTGGAAATTTCGTCTCATTGATTGAAATTTTGTCTATAACATTTTTCACTGAGAATTCATTTTTTTGGATAAACATTTTAATTTAAAAAAAACCCATAAGTGAAAAAAGGGGCTTTGCCATTTGTTGGATCTAATTATGATTTTTTTTGCGTTTTTTAAATGCAAATTGTTTCTTATACATGAAATACTACTTTATACTAAAAATTGTTTGTTTGCATAAATTGTTCAAGCAATTTATTATTGTTTTTAGCAATTTTCTCTTAGAATAGAGATGCAAAGTCGCGGCTTTTTTGAAAATTTTCGACTTTGTGTCCAATTTACTACTAGAGTGAGGTAATAATTATTTAATATTACCAAATATAGTTGTTTAAACAATTTTTCATTATTTTTATGAATATTCTGTTTGAAGAATGCAAGAAACTGCTGTTCTTTCTGAATTTATCACCTTTTTGTCTACTTTTCACTTGGAGTGAGTTGATATTTATTCTAAATCAAAAAAATAATTTTTTAAACAACTTATTATTGTTCATAAATATATTTTTCTATAATTATACCATGTAGTTGCAGTTTTTTCTGTAATTTTTAACTTTTGGTCCACTTTTCGATTATAGTAAAGTAATAATTAATTGCAGTTTACAAAAATAATTGTTTAAATAATTTATTATTGTTTATAACTATCTTCTCTTAGGTTAATGCTAAAAAGTAGCTGTTTTTCTAAAATCTTGAGCTTTTCTTTGACTTTTTAGTTAGGAAAAAATAATAAATATTAATATTCATTTTAACAAAAATGCTCTGATTTACTACTTTAAGAAAAATTTACATTTAATATAATCCATATAGAAAATTTGAAGAATATTTCGAATATCTGTTTTATTTCAGAAAATAATATTTACAAAAAAGGAAGAGATTGTTCAAAATATGATTTTTTCTATTTTTGTTTATTATTTGATCATAATTAAAAAGGCAAAGCAAAGTTAAACGTTTCAGAAAAAAGCGGCAACTTTTTAGCACTTATCTAAGAGAAGATAATTATAAACAATAATGAATTTTTCAAACAAATATTTTTGTCAACTTGCAATAATTATTACCTCACTAAGTGAAAACTGGACGAAAAGTTAAAAATTTCAGAAAAAAACCGCAACTATCTAGTATTAGTATATATTATTATATTAGTAAGAAGATAGCTACAAACAATAATTTGTTTAAATAATAATTTTTTTCAAAACTCAATTCAATATTAACTGACTACAAGTGAGAGGTGGATAAAAACTTGAAAATTTCAACAACAAAAAAAACGCGGCAATTTCTAACATTATTTAAAGATAATATTATTAAAAATAATAATAAATAATCAAATGTTTGAAAAAACGGCGACTAACTTGATTCTAAGAGAAAATGGTTTGAACAATTTATGTAAAATCTAATTAACAGTGAAAAGTAGTATTTTATTTATTATAAACAATTTGCATTTAAAAAACCACAAACAATCATAATTGGCACCAAAAGCTTGCAAAACCTATTTTTTAACTTATGGGCTTTTTTTGGGACCCCATATTAGAGAAGAAAATTTTGACAAGAAAGATTTTCATAAAACTTCTATAAAATATTTATATTTTCGGCTGACAATGTGTTAAGAAAAAAAAAATTCGGCAGAAGTTATTGCATTTGTATTATTGTTCTTATCTTTGAAACAGATTAGAAATATTTTTTATTTTTCTCAATATTTTATCTCTCTGAGAAAATATTCACAAAATTTGACAAAAGTCCAAAAAAATATGGGCTTTTTTTAATTAAAACAAAATTTTAATTATACAATTCGTTTTCGACCACCCACGCATTTTCTGCACAATTGCAGACTCTCTCTTCAATTTTTTTTTATTCTTATTTTCTTTCCCCATAATTCCATAACCTTTCGGCGTCAACTTCGTCGAATGCATTCGTCTCAGTTGCGTACCTTGCAGGTGTGAATTGCTGACTTAATTCCACTTAATAACGTGATGCAATTTTGCATCGAGCTCAATGGAAATCGAAGCGTCAATATACAATTATTGATAAGATTAAACAAAGTTTAATATCATCAAAAAATTTCACCACATGCATTTAAATATTTGTAAATTTTTGATTTTGAACTATTTTTAGTGTATTTTATTAAAATTAATAATAATAATGATTGATAAGTGCTCGTTAATTGAAGTTTAGAAATAAGTAAGTGTAAAATTATATCGTATTAAATTGAGAATAAAGGGTAAAGGGTACAGTGATTGGCCACTTCAAAATAATCATATATTAAGGCCATGTGACGAGTGGGCCACGTGACCGGCTTCCTAACTTACCGACACTTTTTTCATTTGTAAACTTATTTTCACACGAATAGCCACATCGAGTTGAAAATTTGAGATAACGAATAAGAAGCACTAAGAAACGTGGCTCTGGTCCTAAATTTTTATAATTATGAAAAAAGGTTTTTTTTGCGAATGATTTTTTTTTTGCTTTTTTCATAATTATAAAAATTTAGGACCCCAGAACCGCGTTTCTTAGTGCTTCTTATTTATCATCCTAAATTTTCAACTCGATGTGGCTATTCGTGTGAAAATAAGTTTACAAGTAACAAAAGTGTCGGTAAGGTAGGAAGCCAATCACGTGACACACTCGTCACATGGCCTTAAGGAATATTGCCAATTAAAAATGATAATAAATTGCGTGGAGTGTGTCGAGAATAATTTTGCACTGTTTATTAAGTTTTATTCGTAAATATTTTTTATTACGTTCATTTAAAGCAAATGGCCAATCTACAGGAATATAATATAAAGAATATGATATAATATAAAGATTTAAAACAATATAAATCTATGCTATCATTTTTCATGCTATACATTAAAGAATAAATAAAAAATGTATACATTTTTTTAATGATATGATTTTAAGCAATTTTGAGCTAAAACATTAATTTATACATTAAATTTTGTTTCGAAATCTTTTTGAATATTTTCTTAGAAATTCGTTTTGAAAAAATTATTTAAAAAAATGTTCCCGGAATCTAATGTTTATTTTATGATCTTGTAACTCGAGTTTTTCCTAAAATTTTTTGAAAATCATGCAAAATTAAAAAAATTACTTTAAAATCTTCCAGATTCTTTTTTGAAAATTTTGAAAATCTTTTCAAATATTCTTTTTCAATTGATTTTTCAAACAAAATCATTGTTAGTTTTTCCAGGAATTCACATATAAATTTTTGATCCGTTTGAAACCTTTCAAAATGCTTAAAAAGCTTATAAATTTTGTGTTCGAAAGCTTCCAAAATCTAAATTGTGTTTTGAATGTTTGGAAATATTTTCGCGTTTCAAATTATTTTAGAATCTTTTCAAAACTTCCAAATATATCTTAAGCTTACTCCATTATTTTCCAAATTGATAATTGTTCAATCGTCAATTATTAATCAAATTTTTTAAAGATCTTTAAATATTCTCTTAAGATTGATTTTTCAAAATAAAATATCATTTAAAATTTTCCCAGCAAATCTTAAGAAAAATTTTTTGTTTTCTTCAAACCTTCAAAGCTTCTTAAGAAGCTTCAAAGTTTCATTTCGAAATGTTAAAAAATCTACATTTCGATTTTTTGAAATCTTTCTCAGTTTTAAATAAATTCTCGATCTTTTCAAAAGTTGTAAAAATCTCTCAAACTAACTCAAATTTTTTCCAAATTGATAATTGTTTAAATGCATTTATGCATCAACATTCAATAATTTCATTGATATATTTAAAAATTGTTAAATAGAACTTTTTATATCCAAATATTCAAAAATGTACATTTTTTCTAACTTTTTAAAAATGTTTTCAAATATAAAAATAATTGTTAATCTTTTCAAAACTTCTAAATATCTCTTGAACTTGATTGAATTTTTTATAGAACTTTGTAATCTTGCTAACTGAAAAATTTGGCTTTAAAGTCGATCCTATTTTTTTCCAAATTTTAGGAAATAATTAAAAATATTTTGAAATATTTGTCAATTTTCTCTTAAAATTTATTTTTGTAAATCAAAAATCAGTTTACATTTTCCTAGGAATTAAATTTTTTTTTGTATTATTGTGAAACATTTCAAAATCTTTAGGATGCTTCAAAATTTTTGTTTCCAAATATTCAAAAATGTAAGTTTTTTCTAACTTTTTAAAAATGTTTTCAAATTTCAAGTTAATTTTTAACTCTTTAATGGAAAACAATGAATTTTTAACAAAGTAGTTAAATACTCGATCAAAAAAGATTGATTTTCAATCACTCACATCTCTAACTGAAAAAGATGATTTTTCAACAAAATAGTGGAATTTTCAACAAAAACAGATTAAATGGTTTTGATATAAAATAAAAATTCCGAATAAATATATATTTTTTAGGTTTCTTTGTTCATTGATTTTTAAGGTTATAGAATTATCATTTTTGTAAGATTCTTGACAAAATTCAAAAAGATTTTCAAATATTTCAGAAAAGTCGAAAAAGTATAATTTTTTTTATTTTACAGGATTTTGTATAATTTTAGGAAAAATTTGAGTAAGCTTAAAAGATATGTAGGACTTTTAGAAGTTTTGTGAATAAAAATATTTTAAACTGACTCGAATTATTCCTTAAATTTTGAAAAATCTTTGAAAATTAAAAAAGTTGAGTTAAATAAAAATTTAAGTTAAATCTTCCAGATTTTTTTCGACATTTGTAGAAATCTTTTGAAATATTTTAAAACCTTTTCAAATTATCTTTAGAAATTAATTGTTCAAAATAACAAAAACGTTTTCCAGCAATCTAAAGAGAATTTTTTCATTTTATTGAAGCCTTTCAAACTTCTTGAAAAGCTTCAAAAAAATTTTCGAAGTCTTCAAAAGTTTACATTTTGTTTTGAATTTTTGTAAATCTTTTCCAATTTCAAATTATTTGTTTATCCATTTCCAAAACTTTTAAATCTTAAAACTATTCGAAATTTTCTTCAAATTTTGTAAAAGTATAATTGGTTTGTTTCACAGGATTTTGCCAAATTTTAGGAAAAATTCATGCCAGTTTAAAAGATATTTAGGAATTTTCAATTTTAGAATTTTCAACGAAATAGTGGAATCCTCAACAAAAACAGATTAATTTTTAATCCAAAAAGACGAATTTTTTTGGGATAAATAATTTAAAAACCAAAAGAGAAATCTTGAACAAACATTTATTTTTTAAGTTTATTTGTTTAGGATTTTGACAATTTTGAGGAAAAATTCTAGTGAAAAGAATTGCCCTTAAATCTTCCAAATATTTGAGAAATTTGTAGAAATATTTTGAAATTATAATTATATCTATTTTAAGTTTTCTTCAAATTTTAATTGAAAATTGATGTTTCAAGATGAAAATTAATTAAACATTCTTGAAAAGCTTCGACATTTTTTTCGAAATCTTCCAAAATTCACATTTTATTAGAAAATTTTGGAAATTTTGTAAAACTTGAAATTATTTTTCAACCATTTTTAAACCTTTAAATCTTCTAAATACCTTTTAAAATTCTTCGAATTCTTCCAATATTTTTCTTGAAATTCTGAAAAATTACAAAAATTGCTTTAAGGTCTTCCAAATACTGTTTTGACAATTTTGGTAATCTTTTGAAATGTTAAAATATATTTTCCATTATTATCTTAAAAT
>JAABKJ010007765.1:0-11614 GCA_011634705.1 Andricus grossulariae
ATTTATATCTGCTTGAAAACTCCACTTATTGGTCAAAAATTCTTCCTTTGTTTTGTTTGTTAAAGATTCGTCATCCTTCTTTGTTGAAAATTCAACTCTGTTGTTCAAAACTCGTCTTTTTTTTGTAGAAATTTAATTTTATTGGTGGAAAAGTGATCCGTTTGGTTGAAAATGTAACGACTTTCTTAAAAATACATTTTATTTGCTTGAAAATTAATTTGTTGAACTGACAAATTAACTATACTTTTTTCAATCGAAAATTGATCTTTTTTAGTTGTAAATTCGTTTTTTTGATAAAAAAGTAATCTCGTTAGATAAAACATCTTTTTTTTTTAAATTTAGCTACTCTATTTTTGGTCGAAAATGTGTCTTCTTTAGTTGAAAATTCATGTCCTTTGTTATAAAATTTACCTCTTTGGTTGGAAATTCCTTTTTTTCGTTAAATATTCGTCATTCTAGTTAAAAATTCATTTCTTTGGTCGAAAATTGAACTATTTTGTTGAAAATTGCTTTTTTTTTGGTTGAAAATTAATTTTCTTAGATGAAAATTAATTATTCCATTTTTGGTTCAAAATTTCACTTTTTTTGCTGAAAATTCGTTTTTTCAAAATAATTTGTTAACTAAAAGTTTATGTTTTTTTATTAAAGCTTCATGTATTTATATGAGTTAAACTTTTTCTGATTAGAAATAAAAATATTGTTTTATGGATGTATCAACTACAACATTTTTCCTTGAGAATCCTTTTTTTGTCGAAGATTCATCTCTTTGGTTGAAAATTAACTATTTTGTTGAAAATTTCCTTTTTGTTTAGTTGAAAATTAATTTGTTGTGACTGAAAATATAATTATTCCATTTTTGACTCAAAATTGCTCTTTTTGAGTTGAAAACTCAACTATCTTGTTGAAAATTCGTTTCAACAGTTGAAAAATCAACTGTTTGGTTGCAAATTCATGTATTTTATTGAAAATGTATATTTTTTGGTAGAAAAGTAATCTTGGTTGAAAATTCATCTCTTTGGTTGAAAATTAAAGTATTTTGCTGAAAATTCGTTTTTTTTTTGTTTAAAATAACTTTTTCAACTTAGAATTGACCTTTTTTAGTTATAACTTCGTGTATTCGGTTGAAAATTCGTCTTTCTTTTTAGAAAATTAATCTTCTTGGTTGGATATTTATTTATTTATTTTTTAAATAAACCACTTAGTTCAAAATTCATATATTTTGTTGAAAATGCAATTTGTCATTTCTCCCATTCTTATAAGAAACACTTAAGATTTTACCAAACCCCTCCTCACCCCAAATCGTCTCACGTAATTTGTGGATGAGCCCTTCTAAAATTCTGTATAACTGATGTCACTTAAAGTCTTTAAAATAAATTTGGAAACAAACATTTCTTTTGCATTAAAATAATTTATCTCCTAGGGATACGTTTGTTTTTATATCTGAAAGAAAAATTTAGAACGGTCAGGGAAAACAAAAACAGGGAAAAGTCAGGGAATTTCTAAATTGGGATTATGTAACAACCCTGTTCTAATCTTAATTAAAGCTTTGAAAGTCGACTTACAATTACTGGAACGAAGGGGGGTTTAACACGTCTCAATAGCAAATCATCCCAAGCTATGTGTCGGAAAAAGGCTTGCTTCTTCACGTCTTCAGCGTCTCTTTCGCTGCTTCCTAATCTCCGGTCTGGATTCTTTCTGAGCAACTACAAATAAAATAAAAATATGAATCATATTACCGTATTTATTAAGGCTTAAATGAATGAAAACATCAAAAATCCTTACTCTTCTCATAATGGCAATCGCTTCAAGCGACAGGAATCGTGGGTATCGAACCTCGTCGTTCACAATGGAATCGAAAACTTCCTCCTCATCATCCCCAGGGAAAGGAGACTACAAATTAGAAATAAAGAACAGTATAAAGAATTTTACTAACAAATAATTGAATTGAATTAAATTGGTATAGATTTGATTAATAATAACCTCTCCAACAAGCATTTCGAATATCAAAACTCCGAGACCCCACCAATCTACAGCGCGCGTGTATGAAGTTTCGGTTAAAACTTCTGGCGCCAGGAATTCCGGAGTGCCACAAAAAGTTCCTGTTCGATCTCCATAACCCATACCCTCTTTGCACAAACCAAAGTCGGCGATTTTTACGTAGCCCTCCGTGTCCAGGAGTAGATTGTCCAATTTTAAGTCTCTGCAATCAGAATAGAAGACAATATTAAATGGATTCATACAGTGGCCATTTCAATAGAGGAAAAAAATTGAAGGTGATTTCTCGGCTTTTCCCGGGAAATTAATTTTTGAATTTTAAACTTTTATCATTGAAGCGTACAAAATGTTAAATTCAAACGCTCCGTAATTTACACGAATGAAATGGATGCTTTCAACACTTTACAATTGAAGAATTTAAAATAAAATTACATTAAACTGCAAAATTTGATACTCTTAACTTTTATCAATTGAATAGTGCAGATTTAGGGTCAGAAAATATAAATCCATGCTATAATTTTCGACGATCTAAATTAAAACTAATCTTCCCTTTCAACTCACATTTATAAGATTGTTAAAAATAAAACATGTGCCTCTTCCACTTCAGCACAAAATTGAAAATAAAAAGTTCCCCTCTTTCATCTGAATGTTAAAAATAGAAAATTTGCCTCCTCTTCTCTTGGCATCATCCAATTAAAAAAAAACAATTAATAACCAAAATTTCCTCCCTTTCAACTCAATAAAAAGGTTAAAAACAAAGTATGTGCCTTTTCCATTTTATAAGAACTTGAAAACCGAAATTTCCTCCCTTACAACTGAATAAAAATGTTAAAAATAAAAAAAATATCTTCTTCCAATTCACAAAACTCAATGAAGTGCTAAATACAAAAGATAACCTCTTGTAATAAAAAACAATTTATCCCAAATTTATATAAAAATATTAAAAATTAAAGATTTCCCTCTTCCAATTCAGAAAAAGTGAAAATAAGAAATTCTTTTAAACTCAATCAAAAAGATAAAAACAAAAATGATCTCTTCCAATTCAGAAAAAGTGGGAAAATAAAATTTCCTCCCTTCCAACTAAAAACATTTTTTTAAATAAAAAAATATCTTTCCAATTCATAAAATATTGAAAACCAAAATTTTCTCCTTTTAAACTCGATACAAATCTTATTTTTTCAGAATTGTACGTCAAATTTTTGGTAAAACATTCGACTTTTTAACTGGAAAACTCAACTGTTTTGTTGAAAATTCGTCTTTTTGATCTTGTTTGGTTGATAATTCCATTATTTTGTTGAAAATTCAATAGTATTTATAATTTATATGCATTTCATAAGTAATACAATATTTCGACTTGAAATCTTAGGAATATGAACCTACATTAACGTAATTTAAAGAATTTATTTTCTCATTTTCTTGAAAAAACACGCTATTTCCCCTGTTTTGAGATAATTTTGGGCTGTGAAGTCTGAAATCACTTATACAATAATTTACATTACATATTCTATCTTGGAGTTCTATAAATATTGCATTATTTTCAAAATTCTTCTCAACAAATTAGTTGTATTTTTTCCCAAAACTTTTCACGCCAAAGATGAATTTTCAAACGAAAAGGATGATTTTTTAACAAACAAAACGAATGAATTTTCAAAAGAAATATTTGAATTTGCAAATAAAAAAATAAAAAAAGAAGAAAAGAAAAAAATTTCAACCAAAAAAAAAGATGAATATTCAACCAAATAGTTCAATTTTCAGCCGAGATGAATTTTCAACTAGAATTATGAATCTTCAGCCGAAAAAATTAATTTTTAACAAAGTAGTTCAACTTTAACACGAGTAACTGCATTTTCCACTCAAAAAGTGAACTCTCAACATAAAATGTAATAGTTGATATTTCAACAAACAAAAAAAAGTTTAATTTTTAACAAAAAACTGTTGAATTTTCAACCAAAACAGATTAATTTTCAGTTAGTTGCATTTTTCACCAAAAAAATATGAAATTTCTACCCAAAGAGATGAATTTTCAAGAAAAGTGTTGAATTTTCTATCAAATAGTTAAATTTTCTACCAAAAATGATTATAATTTTCAATCAAAAATAGTTGAATTCAACTAAAATTTATTTTTTTCAAAAAACTAGTTGAATACTCAACCAAAGCAGATAAATTTTCAAACTAAAAAGAGGAATTTCCAACAAAAGAGTTGAATTTTTAACCAAGAGAGATTTTTCAGACAATAAAAAAAAATCTCACCAAAAATGTCGAATTTGCAAGCCAAAAAGATCAATTTTCTACAAAACAATTCAGTTTTCTACCCGGAAATATGAATTTTTAACAAAAACACATTAATTTCCAACAGAACTGTTGAAATTTAAAGCCAAAAAACTATTTTTCTACCAAAATAATTTAATTTTTAACCCCAAAAAGACGAATTTTGAATTAAATAAATTATATTTCAACTAAAAAAGATAAATCTTCAAGCAAAAATTGAATAGATAAATTTTCCGTTGAAAGAAATTAATTTTCAACAAAATAGTTAAATTTTCATCAAAGAGATCAATTTTCGACCCAAAAAGACAAATTTTTAAACAAAATATATTAACTTTCAACTCAAATTTTCAGTTAAAAAATAAATTTTTAAGCAAGTAAAATATATTTTTAACAAAATGGTTAAATTTTCAACCAAAAGGATTAGTTTATCAACCAAGCAGATTAAATTTCTACCAAAAAAGATGAATTTTTACTGAATAGTGGAAGTTTTAACCGAAAAAGACGAATTTTGATCAAAATAATTGAATCCTTCACAAAAACAGATTAATTTTTAACCAAACAGTTGCATTTTTCACCGAAAAATATTAAATTTCTACCCAAAGAGAAAAACTTGCAATAAAAATGTTAAATTTTTAATCAAGAAATATTTTTCAGTCAACAAAGAATAAAAATTGTTGAATTTCCTACAAAACACTATTTTTCAACCAAATAGTTAAATTTTCAAAATATTTAAATTCTTACGTCATTGATGAATTTTCAAACGAACAGGATGATTCTTTAAACAAAATTGTTGAATTTTCAACAAAATAATAAAATCTTTAACCACAGAGAAAATTTCCAGGAAATAGCCTGGAATTTTTGTTTCAAGTTTGAGTGGCCAGCCTGCTTTTTCTTTTAACGTGAATTATTTAGTTTAACCTAAATTTAATTTACCTATAAATAATGCGACTTTCGTGCAAATATTGTAAGCCTAATACGACGCAAGCAGAATAAAAAACTGCGCGTGGCTCTCCAAATACGTCTGCGTGTATGTGCATCATGAGATCTCCACCAGCTGCGTATTCCATCACAAAACAGACGTGTGCCTATAGAACAAAATTGATTATGAATTAATCAGTTCAAGAATGTTTAGACCTAAATTTAAAAAGAAAATTTAGTTCATGTTTAAAAATCAAAAGTAGAAAAATACCTCAGTTTGGAAACATGCAAATAGGTTGACGAGGAACGGATGTCTTGTGGTGTTGGCCACTTCAAATATTCTTTTCTCCGAAAGCAACGATTCAACTTCATCCCTCGCGATAATATCTCCTTTTTTCAGCGCTTTGATCGCAAAATATTCCCCAGTATTTCTATACTGAGAGAGTATCACTTTTCCAAAGTGGCCACGTCCAAGAACCGAAAGTAGCCTGAAGTTCTCCAGCGTCATCCCCGTGAGTTGAGATTGTCTTCGAGACTCGTAGGCACTATCCCTGTATTGAATTGGTCTAACCGGCATCTCGTAGACAATCTGGAATCACAAATCTCTTTTTATCTGTTGCAGCAAACTTCCCCATTGCCATAAAACCACACAAAGATGTCACAATAACGATTAGTCCACAGAATTCATATCAAAAGTTATTCAATCTAACATAATTGTTAATCACGTGACTCAAAAATAAAATTTGAAAAAAAAAAATATTTCTAAAAAAAACCACCGTGCAAAAACATTCTTATAAAGTTGATTATAATGAAAGAATCTACATTTATTCACAAAATATATTCCTTTTCTTAACCATATTTTGAATCGAATTTTGTAACCGGATTCAGTATAGTTGATCAGGGTGGGTTGAAAAAAAAAAGAATTGGAAATCAGAAACAGCCTAGCTCTTAAAGTTTCATTGGGTCCCTTATAACCTGTGTAAAATTTGAAGTAAATCGATCAATATCCAGGATGTCTATTCGAACGATGATTTTAAATTCCCGATTTTCTCCCGGTCAATTGTTAATTTTTGCTTGTCAATTAAAAAGAGTTCAAAAGATTTGAATGATTTCAAACGATTTTTAATGATTTCAAAAATTTCTGATTTGGAACAGGGAATTTTAGAAAAGAATTATAATTCTAAATTTGATAGGAGACGAAATTTTCTGTTATAATTAAGAAATATAGAAACTCCCTTTTTCCAAAATTTCGAAGAGAAAAGTTTCAAATTGTGACGAATTCTGACTTGGAACAGGATTTTTTAAATTCCATTCTTCTAAATCAGAATTAAAAATCTTTTCAAAATTCCCGTTCCATGTGAAAAATTTCTTGTTCAAATTCAAATCGTAATTCTGTACGGAAAATTCCCTGTTCCATGTAAAAATTACATTTATTTCCGAAAATTCCCTGTTCCAAGTCAAAATTATATTTATTTGCAACATTTTCTATTATAATTCAGAATTATAGTAACTCCTTTTTTCTAAAATTTGAGAAAGAAATGTTTCAAATTCTGTCAAATTTTTATTTGCAAACAAAAAAGGCATTTTTAAATTCAAATTGAACTTTTGGAAAATAATTTTAACTTGGATTTAGACCAAGGAAATTAAAAAAAAAACCCTGTTCAAATTCAGAATTATAATTATTTTACGAAATTCTCTGTTACAAATCAGAATTTTAATTCTTATGATCAAAAATTACCTGACATTCAACTCAGAATTATAATTCTTTTGGAAAATTCCCTATTCCAAGTGAAAATTAGACTAACAAAATATATAAAAAACGCTTTTAATTTTCACAATAGTACGTGCGAGTGAAAAATCCCGCTCATCGAAACACATTCCCCGTTATTTCCCGATTTTTCTGATATTCTGAGGTTCCACGGAACAAAAAAAAAAGTTTTAAAAATCGTAATTTTAAGCAATATTTTCAATTTTTCCAGGACAAACTCTCAAACAATTAAAATAATTTTTAAAAGCTTTGAAAACTATCTAAAAAAATTTTAGCATATAGAAAGATTTTTGCACACAAAATTTACCTACAAAAATTGAGAATATTTTAGGAATTAAAACGGTCAGATCTAGAAGTAAATCAGCATTTAAAAAATCGTGATTCTCTGTATTTCAAAAATCGCGAATCAGCATTTTTTTCTTAATCTACATAATATGTCCAATTTTTAAAAATGATGTGAGATTTCAATATTTTTAGTTTTTACATGACAAAATCTCATTTTTATAAAACTCAAGAAACTAAAATAATTTTTAAAAGCTCTGTAATTTATCTTAAAATATGTTTGAGCCTGTAAAATCTTTCTCGAACCGAAACATTATCTTAAAAAAATTAGAAGTCTTCCGCAATTAATTCAGGTTCTGTCCATTTTAATTATTAAAATCTCCATTTTTTAAAGTAAATTTCAAGTGCCAGAAAGTTTCTATATGCTCAAGAAAAATTTAGGAACCTCAGGATATTGATCGATTTTTTCCAAATTTCACACAAGTTATTGGGTACACAAAATTAAGTTTTTCAGTGCTGACTGTTTTTGATTTCAAATTCTATTTTTTATTCGACCCACACTATTTTCTGACAAAAAACAAAATCTTCGCTGGGACCGTTTTTAAAAAAATCGATTTTTAATTTCAAAAAATCGAAATACCTAGTTTTTCTGGAAAACGAAGAGATATGAAAAAAAGTTGAGAAATAAAAATCGTTCCTTGGAAAAATTGCTACAAAAAGACACTCTTAATCATTTTTAATCTCACTTCATTTTCTTGAAAAACTTGCTCCTTTTAATTTGCGAGGTAAAAATTGTTTTTTTATAGCTTTATACCCGAGAAAAAATTAGAACAGATAAATATCATTATTGGAATTGCCTAAAAATATTTTTTCATTTAAAAAATATTATCTGCTTATGATAAATAATAAAGAAGAAAAGAAGAAATTTATAACGAAATCGAAAAACCAAGTTTTTCAAGAAAATGAAGTCAGATAAAATAATTATCAAGACGATCTTTGAGGAGCAATTTTTCCAATGAAGAATTTTGCGATTTTCGATTTTCTTACTATAAAAATGGATTTTTTTTTAAACTGCTCGCGAAGATTTGATTTTTTTTTCGAAAAATAGTTGTAACACATCCCAGATACAAAATCAGAAAAAAATTCTTGGTCTTCGCACCTTTGGGTTGAATTCATTTCAAAAAGACCTTGCCCAAAAAGATGGTCAATAATTTTGTTTTCGAATTTTCATGCAAGCCGCCCCAAAATTTGTTCGAATCCACAAAAAAGTGCGTTTATTTGTGAAAAAATGATATTTAAAGGTACCGCAAGCCCCATGAAGTACAGCGTTCATAAATTATAACACACAAGTGTTAAACTTCATGGGGCTTGTAGAACCACTGATTTTTTTTTTTTTAATTTCAATGTATTTTTGGACTACCCTAGACTGCCCTATTGTTGATTTCAAAAATGTAAAAATAAAATAAAATGCAGATAAGTGAACACTGTGCAGAGGAAAGCCTGGATAGAAAGCTGGTTAAAATTGCATGCAGGGAACAGACTTTTCGAGGAACAGAAGAAGAGGCATGACTGACTTTATTTTTCAAAGTCAGGAGTCTTTGGTTACAAGCGAAATGAACTTATCGATAATGAAATTTATATTTTTTGAATGTCTGCCTTGTGAAATATTGTAAGCTTTTGTTAAATTTCTAGATAAGCCATGATATTATATTAATGAGTATGATCATTTATAATTAGTAATCTGACGACGTGAAGACTAAGCTTCAAATTACCTCCAGGAAATATGGAATATTCTCAATTTAAAAGTCTTTTGGCCAACAATCATCCAAATCTGGAAGGATTCAATTAAAAAAATTTCCTGCTTAAAAATCCTTCAAACTGAAAGTTTGAATTTGGAAATTCAAAGATTAGGAATGAACGTATTATTTTGTAATTTTTTAGAAGGCCCCCAGTCTGCCATCCGAGACATAATTTGAGCACATAATATGTCTAAGTCTAAGGATTCCATAAATCCTGAAGAATAAAAATAATTTTGCACCCAAATTTCTTCAGGGTGTCTAGTGATCAGCCAATTTGAAATTCCGGGGTTTTTCCCGACCACTTTTTTCCCCCTGATCAATTCAAAGGTGTATTTTTATAATTTTGCAAATTGTTTAGGAAGACATTGCAAAAATTATACAAATTTCAATGTTTCCTTAAAATTAAAATTTAATATAATATAATAAACATTTTCACCGTTTTAAAAGAATTGAAACAATTTCTTAAGATTCCCAGGAAAATTTTTTATGATTTTTTTAATTTGAAAAATTAATTTTTACAGAATATTTAAAAAGATTTCTGAACATTTCTAAAGATTTCTAAAAATTTCGAAAAAAAAATCTGACAGGTTTTAAGGACATTTTTTTTTAATTTTATAAAAAATTCGAAAATGAATGTAGAAAAATTTAAAGCAAAATTTAAAAAACATTCGAGTAAGTTTAAAAGATATTTAGGAGATGTGAAAAATTTCAAAAATAATTTAAAATTTGAAGATTTGAAATTTTTTTAAACAAAATGTAAATTTTGAAGATTTTGAAATAAAATTTTGAAACTTTTTAAGAATTTCGAAAGGTTTTAAGAAAACAAAAAAAAAACTTCTTAAGATTCCTAGGAAAACTTTTAATGGTTTTTTTAATTTGAAAAATTAATTTGAAGCGAATATTACAAAAAAAAATACTTTTGAGAGAAGATTTTAAAAGATATCGGAATATTTCTAAAGATTTCTAAAAATGTCAAAAAAAATCTAACAGATTCTAAGGCAATTTATTTGAAATAAAAATTTTAAGTGTAATTTGTATAACGATTTTACTATACAAGTATGGAAAATAAAACCCTTGAAATAACAATTTTTCCCTTTTTCACCCTTAATAATTCATAAAAAAATTACATTTTCTTTCTTCAAAATAAAAAAGAGTATAAGACTTTAAAATATTGAAAAATAATTTTTTTAGACCACCCTTATACTTACAAGCGTACATCTTGACTAAACAATGAAAAAAAAATAATAAAGTAGAAAAAAGTACATTTTTCGGTAAGAGAAAAAAATTCTCGATACGAAATAAAATTCCCGGGTTTATCCCGATTTCCCGGTCCGCTAGACACCCTGTTCTTGGTATCTAAAGTCCTTTGAGATGGGTCGTCCTTATATTATGTAACGCTTTTTTTAACGTTTTTTGATCCTTCCTCAGTAATATGATTTTTTTTACTATAAATACGTTTTCTATTTGTGCAAGAATTATTGCCATTTTTTGAAATATAAAAAAATTACATTTTTTTTATTTAGTTAATAGAACACTTATTTTAAATGAAAAAAAAACTAGCATCATCATAGTGGTTTTTCGATTCAAGGGGGAAAATAATTTTTAATTTAAAATAAAAATTTCGAATAATTATGTATCTGCTAAAAATTTTGAACACATAAGTTCGAGCTTAAATTAGATTTCAGAAAAGTATTATATAATATTCCTAATTTTATTTTTCGGGATTTTTAGTAGTCCCATTTTTAGAAATCTTTTGAAATGTTTTGAAATATTTTTAACTTTTCCTTACGAATTAATTTTTCAAAATTAAATTAAAACATAAAATCTTTTCACATGAATATTAAGAAAATTTGTTTACGATCTCAACACCTTTCCAAATCCTTAAAATGATTTTAAAAATCTACATTTTATTTTTAATTTATTGAAATCTTTTCAAATTTTAAGTTATATTTGATACTTTTTCTAAACATCTTAATATCTTTAAAATGATTCGTATTTTTCTTAAGCAAATTAGAAAAAATTTCTCTTTCAACCATTATGAAAATCTTTTGAAATGTTTTTAAATCTTTTTGAATATTCTCTTGAAATACATTTTTTTTCAAATAAAAATCATTTTAAATTTTCCTACGAATTAAAAAAAAAATGGTATCCTCTTGAAAACCTTTTAACATTCTTCAAAAGCTTCGAATTTTTTTGTTCGAAATCTGCAAAAATCTATGATTCATTAATAAAAATGTTGGAAATCTTTTGAAATGTTTTGAAATCTTTTTAAATATTCTCTTCAAATCAATTTTTAAAAATAATAAATCATTTAAAATTTTCCCATGAATCTTAAAAACATTTTTTTTATATTTTTGAAACCTTTAAAAATACTTAACAAGCTTCAAAATTTTATTTTGACATCTTCAAAAATATACATTTTTTTAATCTTTTGAAATCTTTTGAAATTTAAAATTATTTTTGACATTTTTTTAAAAACTTCAACGTATCTTTTAAAATGGTTTTTTTTTAATCCTGCAAATTTAAAGAAATTGTTTTAAAATCTTCTAGATTCTTTGTCGATAATTCTGAAACTCTTTTTAAA
>JAABKJ010007766.1:0-11613 GCA_011634705.1 Andricus grossulariae
TTGTTGACATTCGACCGGTAATTTTTAAGGTTATGTTCATAACCAACAACGAAACTAGAACGGGTTTAGCTGGAATGCAAAGAAATTTTTCACGAAATCTTTTTGCAGGAAGGTTTCCTCTATTATTTTTCGTCGTTTAAAAAAATGTTATATACGTTTTTTAAGCAATCATTTATGCATTTATTATATTTCAAAACAATGCACACATGCTATCTTATTTAAATTTCAAGTTTCTATCCCTCAGGGATTTTAGGCTTTGGCTGCGGCGGGCGTTGCCTTTCATATCCGGTAAATATCAAGGTCATGTCCATACTCAATATAGAGCATTCACAATAACGTGGATTTATACTTTTAGAACTGAGTCTGAATCTTTGCACTCTACAATTTATAAAAGTTGAAAATGCTAAATTTTTCAGTTCTACTGCATTTAATTTCAAATTGCATAGTTTAAAATTGTTAGAACCTTCCATTTTGTACGTGTGAATTATTGAGCATTTAAATACAACATTGCTGAATTTCGAGGGGTTCAAAACTCGACTTTACGCCCAGTGGCTTCAGTGAATGTGTACATCTGACTTCACGAGCTGTTAACCCCTCGTTGAATTCAAAAACTTCTAAAATTAAATTCTAAAAGTTTGAAATTCAACAGTTCTACTTTGACTGCTTTAATTCGCATTTCAATCTTTATTGTTTAAAATGGAAAAAATTTTAGCTTCAGAGTTCAAATTTTTTTATTTTATTGATCGTGAAAAATGTTTGCGAACAGGGAAAACAGCGGGAATCTTTGTCTTTTATTAAAACGGCCACCCTGTTAAAAATTGACTTTAAAGTGATTTTGTTTTACAATTTGGCACTTTCAATTTTGGACATTTTTGTCGGGTTTTAACTGCAAATACTTGCCTTGCTGAGTTAAGTAGTTAATTTATTCGCCAACAAATTTGAGACCCTGTATGTTTATTATCAATAAAACTGTTTGTGACGTAAGCTTTCCTTTAATGAAAGAAATTCGCAAGTAAAATTTCTTCGCAGGCGTTGTTGTGGCACAAGAGTGCGAGTGGAGATGTCCTCTGGCAGAAGTCGCCGTGGTGGTGGAGGACGCAGACCAGGTCCCAGATATTCCTCTAGGTAAGTCACATCTCATATTTACCCCCTGAAAAAATTTCCAGCCCCACTAATGTTGGAGCAGATGCCAAAGTGCCTCACCAAGTAGGTATATGGTGAAGTGACGAACACACTTGGAAGAAAGAGTGCACCCTCAAGTTTTAGGTGCACTTTCCTTGCAAGCCGATGCAGCCGTTTAGAGTATTGACTCATTTCATCATTTTGCCATAGGAATGTTATTAGTACAATCTATTTAACCCACATCGATTACGAGATGCGATACTCTTCGGAATATCGAACTTAGTGATGATTGGTTTAGAAGTAGAGCTTGAATTTGGGAGAGTGAGTTATTGAGGTGCGATTGGCATAGATTCGCGAATTTAACCAAAGAGCAACGGGGGCGGTGCATGCTAACTGATAAAGAGAGTGTCATAAGAAATCTTAGGAGATAGCACTAACTCTAGTCTCTAGAAACGCTTAGTGCCCTCTCTTCTCTCACCATATTCTTCCTTCTGTATACGCTTAGTGAATAACCAGATTTAAGTACCATGTGTCTTTTCTCACGATATTGTAGGTCCAGATCCCGGAGTCCACCCAGGAAGTCGATTGGTCGCTACCCGAGGTAAGCTTCTAGGAGAGATCATAGGATCTCTTGACTGAATTTCCAGGTGCAAGTAGAAAAACGAAAATTTATTGAACAGGACCAATCGGCAACTCAAAAACCTGCAGAAACATATCAAAGATCTTTTTAATTCTTTTTTAGATCCTACTCCAAGAGTCCACGAAGATCGTCGATTAATCGATACTCCAGGTAATTCTTCCCTGCTTGTAGCTTTCGCTAACTTTTTCAGAGACTCTCAAGCTGAATGGCAAGTCTACGATTACAAGTAGGTATAGAAATTACCGCTTGTATCGTACTCTGCAATAATGCACGCAGTATCACTGAGTCATGAAGTATCACGATCTCTTTTGATAATGGTCCATAAGTCTCGATCGATGAAATATCTATTTTACATTGATAAAGAATAGGAGCACATAATATTTCCCTTCCCAGGATCGCTGAATAGAGCTTCGGCGCTGGTCCAAGATCAAGATTCATTTTCATTGGCGCCTCATAAATCTTACCGAAATGAAAGTACGAGTAGAGAAAAGAAAGTGGTGTCTGATGTTCTTTCGATTCGTGAGATTAGTCTTTTCATCTGTCATTTACATCACCGATTACTTTTTAGAATTTCCTTCATAATGTTATTTTATTTTACCAGGTTACGGTGTTTTTGCACATTACGTAAGCATTGGGGTGGTTCGAGTGTTTTCATATCATTTTTTAACGGAATCCCCTGATTGGGGAAGGAATTAGAAAATAATTGATTGAGAAAGCTCTTCTTATTTTGCATTAAATTGACAATAATTGCAAATCAGAATTTTTATACCCGCTCTTGAAAAGCTGTCAAACTGTTGATGAACTTAATCAAATTATTTGTTATTAACTCAAATTGAAGTCTTTATTGTACAGTGAACTGCAGTTTTTTTTCGACGGGTTTAATTGTACTTTAAGAAAGATTAAATTTAATTGTCAATGAACGTCAGGGGGTTCCGTGAAAGTATACACTGTTAGAAAAATCTGGTAGAATTTGATTGCACATCTATTAGCATTTTTTTTCACTCATGTACATTAACTTTCATGTCCAGTGTGCATTAAAATTCAAAAACGAAAGTGCCAAAGTGTGTTCGTTTTAGGATCCACATTGATCATTAATTTTAGTTTATAAAGCTGTATAATTCTACTGGGATTTTCCTTTGATCAAGTTTTTTTACTTTATAGATGAATTATTTACCTGAAAATTATGTTAGAATCCGAAAATTAAATACATGTGAAGTGACTTATGGATTAGGTTGCGATTTTGGATTTTATCTTGATTATTCTGTGGAATTTATAGTTTCAAATATCTGTAGATTATATTATGATAAAAGCTATACAATTTGTCTATGAAGATAAATTGAAAATATAAAACATGAAAAATAGGATATAAAGATTACAAGTGGATGAAAATCACTTTCAGTTACCGGTACTTTAAATTTAGGTGACATTTGTCATTTAAAAGTGCTTGAATTTCCAAGAATTTTCTAACAGTGTAAGTTAATTCTCATTTCAAGGTGTAAGTTTAGGTCACTGAGCATGCACACAAATTGTGAGTAGTTTTTCGATCTGGGGTAGATTGGTCGAGAAGCGACTGGCAGAAAATGAAGTAAAAGGCTGAGTTTGAATTGCAATATAAATGAAATGTTAAGAGTGGGCAGTCTAGCGTTAATGATGAAATTTGAATTTGATGTTTTTTTTTGTAATGAATTAACGAAGTGATATATTCTGTAATGAAAACTTGAAGTTGTAAAAAAAGAAGTGTACAAATAGTGGCAAGGAGTATGATAACGATGATGGTTATATTCGTAAAACTGACGTTTGCAGATTCTACCAGCGTCAGCTCCTAGCTCTGCTCGTCTCCCCGCCACTACTACTACTACTACTGCTACTGCTACTACTACTACAGCCACCGTGAAAAAAAAGTTTAGAAAACAAAACTGAACAAAAAAACTATTGCCTGTCTGCCCACTAACCTCCCAACCAGTCACCATCAGTCACCACCAGTCACCGCTAGGAGTCAACTCGTCCGTCGCTTGACAGTCCGTTGCTGTCCGTCGGTTCGTCACTTCCCCTTCAATATGACATCTTCGGGCTACCGCAACTTCTAGCGACTAGGAGCATCGTGAACCCATCAAACGGCCGACGCGATCCGAACGAATACTTCTGTCAAAATATCGGCGCGTCCGATCGTCCGTCCGTCCCAACTTCTACTACAACTACTGCTACTACTACTACTACTACTACTACTCGTCAACCATCACGTTTAACTTAGCTGACATGCGACCGCCAGTTCTCTTCGACCGAGCAAAGCAAAATGATCACCACCTACACACCATCCCACCCAACCAAGTACCACCACCACCACCAACCACCACCACTACATGTTCACAGTTGTCTGGTATTTCACCGATTTTCCAAGATTTTTTAATTATCTCTTATCGAGCCGACAGTCTCTCCAAGTGCCAGCAAACCCAGGGTTACAGTATTCGATATTGGTGTTTTTTGGTAAAAAAAAAACACTTGTTGAACCTTGTTCTTGTATGAGAGCATAAAAAATGTAAGTGGAATTTGAGTTTGGAATGTTCAGTGACTGCTGTTTAGAGAATCATTGATCCTTTAAATTTGAGCAAAATCGGTTAATACTAACCCGTAAAGTTTTCTAATATTAAAAATTGTGGCTGATTATAAGTTATGTTTGTACCATGTTTTTGCACTTAAATAATACATTTAGAAGAAGTTTCCTTTTCCCCATGCTAAATCAATGGGAAACTTCATGGCCTTCAGGGCACGGGTTAATATTCAGCAATTGTGCTCGTTTAGTGGCCATTTTTTGGGCATTCGAACAAAAATAGAGGTTGCGAGTAAAAAAATCTATTTTCTTAAAATAAGGATCACCCAAGTGGCATCTTACGTTAATCCAGGATTTATTGCTGTCTTTATAGCTTATAGTATCTTAATTTTCTATGAATTATAAGTTACTTAGATTGTTAATACTTAAAATTGTTCAATATGAAACGAAATTTCAAATCGTTCTATTTTTAACGCTTCAGTTTCCATTGTAAATTTTTTTTATGTTTTTTCGGAATTATTCAACTTTCACGGCATTGAATTTGGAACTGTTTAGTTGTGCACCTAAAAATATGCAAGTGCACAATATTCAGGGAATCTAATTGGATATTATGCAATTCAAAATATTTAAAATTTAACTAAAAACATTTACCGCCTAAAACATTTAAAATTGAACATTTTTCAGGTTTGAATGCTTTGTGCCGAAATTATTTAAATATGTAAACTTTTGAAGGAAAAATGTTTAATTTTAATGGCTTGCAGTTTGAAATGAAATGAAATTTCAAGTGATTCTCATTTGGCTTCAGTACTTTCAAAATACTATATTTATAATGTGATTCTTTGAACAGTATTTTTATCATCCAGGGTAAAAATTATATTTATTTTGCGAAGAAACTGATATCTGCAGCATTCTAAATCTTAATAATCTGTCTCCATAATATAACAAACCCTGGGTAGGCTTCCTAAAGTCTAAAAAATTTACTAGTCTACATGATAAAAGAATAGGTATCAGGAAAAAAATCTTAACTTGGAGGACTGTCGCGGAATACATTTACTTTCTAAAGATTTCATTTCATAACTACTAAATTAATTTTGTTGTTGGTTGGTTTACCATTTATGGGTGAGATGTCATTTGTATTAATAATTATTGTGTCTAACTAGTCTTTTATCACCCCTAGGCATATAGGAATTAGTCGATCCTAATTCCATTACATTGTCTTGTGATGATTTTCATACCTATATGTGTTTAAATTACGTCGCTCGACCTCGTCTTACTTAAATTTTTTACTCAATCTAAAAAAAAGCTTAATATTTCAATTTCAAAATATTTCTAATTGGAGTATATTTAAATTTAAAATATCTCAAAATCACTAATATCCCAAGATATGAAACATAGTTGCGGTGAAGGAGCAAATCAGCTAAATCCGACGTCTTTCGACTATAGTTGAGTAAGAAAAATGATGGGAACGGCTGAAATTTGTTGTAGGTAGCAGCACAAAAATTTGAAGCTGTCTATACAAAAGGTCGTCGCCGCAACTATGTACAATAACTTTGATAATATTTTTGCAAATGCGAGCCGCGGTCGAACGAACCACTTAAAACTTGTTTTCTTTTGGAAATACAGATAATAAAAATGATTTTCTAACGTTTTAGGTCTCGGTCCCGCTCACCACGTAGGAGATCTCTGACGCGAAGCCGAAGCCGAGATCGCCGTTCACGTTCGGACTCCCGTGACAGACGGTACTAATCAAACACAAACTTAAAGACATAACGAAAAACCAAAAATCCCTGGAACGCATTTTAAGATGAATTGGATAATGAAGCTTTTAGATTTTTTTGTGATACTTTTTGTTCTCCTTTTTACGGCCACGTTCTGCACAGACCGCAATTCGCTTCTTTCATTTGCCTGTATCCAAATTTTTTTCTTATCACAAAACTTCTGTTTTTAAAAAATTGCGTTGTTCTATTGATGCGAAATCAAAATATTGAAAACATTTATATTTTTCTACCGATATATCGATATTGTAAATATCGAAACTTTGTATCTTCCTTCTCTTATGTGTTTTTAGTATCGGAATATCGCTATTTTTAAACCGAAACCGGACCTATTCCATATTATTTCGGACAATTAAATCCGGGTGATGTCACGGTATTGTTTGGGGCTCAAATATATTTTTTCTAAGGCAAAATATAAGACGTATTTTTCATTAAAAATTTTTTTTGGTCAAAGTTAGAGCTAAAAATAGGAAAAAATTTACCAAATTTATCTTCTTTCCGGTGCTTTGTAGTTTTATCTGCAATATTTCAAATCTCAATTCTTTTTTAAACATTCATTATTTTTATCTGATTTTTCTGAATTGTGTAAGTGTATATTCTGTAAATAATATAATTTCAGCATCTTTAAGATATAAAACTATGAAAAAATAAAATGTGGCCTTTTTGAGAAAATTTACTTTTGTATTTTTGAAAAGAAATGTACATCATTTTTGTATTTTTCATGATTTTAAAAGTTTTATCAAGGAATTTGAAAAATTCTAGATAGCACTGCGAACTGCCGCAAAAAAAATTTAGTGATGTAAATTTGTTCCTAAGATACAACATTTTAAAGAAAATGTTCATTAATTTTTTCATAATTCACCTAAATATTCAAGTAGTCCTAAGCTCGCGAAAAATTTTTTTGGTAAAAGAACAAAAAATACGCGTCTCATATTTTGCCTTGAAAAGCAATTTATTTCAGCCCCAAACAATTCCGCGGCAACACGAGTGTCAGATTGATCGATTTCATATGAAGTCTGTCATCGATACATGTTTGAAAAAGTTCTTGTTTCTAAGCGAATTTTATTGTCCTTGCAGTTAGGTGCTAAAAGTGTCTGGAAAGACAAGTGGAACGGACATTGTCGCGGATGGAAGAAAAGCGAAAAATGTTTTATTTGTACATATATATAAACTGATCAATTGATCATGAGAGATACGAGATCGAATCTGTTGATCGTATAAAAAAGATTACATGATGCACATTTGCAGTACACGTGTTTAGTATTAAGTTAGAGTCTTACACAGCAGAGTGAGAATCATTGATGTAACACATTTTCCAGATGAATGTGATATCGAATGGATTTCAAAAATTGTAGACGTTATTGGATTCAAATGGTTTAGAAAACTTGCTCATTTTGTCGATAGATGTTTTAGATTCTGGACATAATAGACTGTATAAATTTTGAAGAATTGGGAACGGCAAAACTGCGATATGCCATCTTTTGCAAAAAATAAGAACTAGAAAGTGTAGGTCGAATTTGAAAGGTGCATTTTAATTAATTTGGGCATAAAGGCGTTTTCACGATTGCTTTGAAGAGTTTAAAGCAGTTATTGCATAACAAAAGTTACAATCTTAAATTAACTTATTTTTAAGAAAATAAGAATCCAAAGTAAATTTTTATTAATTTATACATTAAATATTTACTATCTAAAAAATATAACCTAAAAGTTAGGTTTAAATTTGTATTTGAATACCAATATTTTATGATGCATATTCTTTGCATAATCTGAATCAAATTTTGTTGCTACATATACATTAATAAGTTGATTAAAGCTTATAATGCATTGAAACTTACTCCATAAAACATTAGTAAAAACACTTCTATGCACAAATTAAATTAATCTTTAAAATTCGACCCAGTCTTTCTAGTTCTGATTTTATGCACCAGATGGTGACATGGTCGACCGCCATTCCCAATAATATCTGCAGATTTTTAGAAGATTTCGATTCTTGTGCAGAATAGGGAATTTTCTCTATAGGGGGGGGGGGGCTCTTAATTGTGATTTTATGATTTTTATTGGGATCAAAAACAGTACATTTATTAATGTCAAGTTTAATTAACTTTCGAGGAAAAAATGAGAACATAAAACGTAACCGTGTACAAGAGTCAAAACAGAAATCAGTGCTTTGTGTTGTATTAATTATTTTGTACTCCTTAAATATAAGGTTAAAATAAAGTTGTAATGTATAACCGATATCAATGGATTTTTTTCATTTTGTAACGTTGCGGGTATTAGTCGGCTCCTTTGCGAAATGGATAGTGTGCCGGCTTAATACACGGGCGGCCTGGGTTCGAATCCCGGTCCGGAGACGATTTTTGCTATTCATCGTTTACTTTTAGTTCTTTGAATTTCAGAACTATAGCGGTGATAAACTCCGTTATAATCTTTTGAGATTATTCCTAAATCACAGCGCTGTTTCCGAATGTGAGGAGGCAGAGTCGAACGCCCTGCTGGCAGATGTGGTAATCTTTTACTGGCAAGGCGAGGTTTTCATCGAGTAATTTGAGAATTTCCAAGTATGATCTCAAGGCCTGGTCGTGATGACCCTCTTCGAGGTTTTGTGAAGCTAGTCGGAAAAGTTGGTCCGTATCTTGTAGAGACTTCAGACCTTTCAGGATGTTGGTACTTTGACCGCATTTTGTGCAAGGAACCATAAACTCGTTCGTGTCCGTTTTCACGGGCAGGATGTTGTCACAGGACTTGGTATCGCACCTGAACCTGAGAGTATTTATTTGATGTTAAAAAAATGTAACTATTTGTAGCCGTCTAGTTAATTAAAAAATTAGGAGATATAGAGTTAATAGATAAAAAAATTCTTACGAAAATTACTTTTCATATGGGAAATAACTGAAATTTTAATCTTTTTATGATGAAGAAATTAAAAGATTAAATCCAAATTTAAATTCGTCTGTAATATAACGTCCAAAATTTAAATTGAAATTGTATAATTTTAAAATGAGAGCCTGGATCCTCAAGCTTTATTACAAATTCAAGTGTTAATAGTTGCACAATTTTAATTTAAGAGCGTTCTAAATCAAATTTAAATATTTCCATATTATTCTAAAACTCAAGAAAATAATCCATTGAATTTTGGAATTGTAATTTAACGAGAACTTTATTGTAAATTTACCCAAAGCATATTTATTAATTTAAAAACTCCTATTTTTTTAATTTACTGAACTATAAAACGAAGTAAACTTTTAAGAATTTCTATATTCCTTTGCTTTTCATTAACACATTTTCTACTAACTAATTATTTTAAAATACGTTTTTAAATAAAATTTTCAGGTCATAGGAATTAAATTAATATGAGTTTAAATTTAATAGTTTTAAATTAATCAGAGTTTTACAATAACAAGTTTTGACGCGATGATTGTTTATTAAAAAAAAATTACCTATAATTCTTTAACGTTTAGAACAAATCATTTCACAAAATGAAGAAATTTATAAATAATGTCTTTATAACACACACGTGATGTATTTTTGAAATGATGTTTAAATTTTATTGCAAACATAAAAAAAAATATTTACATAACTTTTAAAAACTCGATAACTTGTCCTCTTGGTTTGTTGGACATAATTTAAAAGATTTTGCTTACTTTATGCAACAGAATTGAATAGAATACCTATTAATTTCTCGACGATTCTTTTTATAATCGAATCAGATTAAATACAAGATATTCAAGGAAGTTATCTAAACATATATCAATTTATTATTCCAATTTAATTTAACAATATCAAAATAAGATTGAATATTCATTTCAATTTTTAATCTTATTTATCATTTGGCTTAAATGGTTCAACTTTTTTGGAAGTTCATGTAAGTACTAATCTAGAAGAAAAGTAATAAATCGCAATAAATACCTAAGTACTTATTATAAAAACATATAAAAATATAGAACAAAGACATGGGTATGGAAACATGCAAAGCGAGACGTCACAACGATTTATATTTCAGAAAGCATTATAATAAAGTTGTTGCCATCAAAACGAACGTCTAGTAGTTTATTGGGCTAGAGCGTTTTAGCTTAATAAACTTATGCATACATTGAATCATATATTTTAAGATTTAAGACTTTTTGTTTGGTTTCCCGTAATATTTTAAATTTAAACTAATGAAAACTATGCGTATTAGAAATGTAAGTGATAAATAATTTAACTTATGGGTGATGGCCAAAAATTTTACCACTTTAAGTCCCAGTCATTTTCCACATTACCTTTGATTAATACATTTTTTCCTAAAAATATCTCAATAAAGTACTTATATACAAAAGCACAATTTGGTAAATTTTAAAAATTACAGAAGAGTTCGTTTAGAAATTGTAAATACAAAATTACGCAAAATTTGCTGCCATCCACCTGTCCCAAGCTACAAATTTAAAATGAAAATATATGCAACATAATATTAATATTTTTTTAAAAATATTTAAGATTCATAGATATAACTTACATTGCTTTGAAAAAGATAATTAGCAAGAAGCGGGTTCAATATTTTATAGTTAGGGATTTAAAAAATCATTTCAAAATTCATACGTTTCGTAGGCTTCGGCTTAATTTAAAAAAAAAAATTCTCATCAAACCACTGATATTAAAACAGCAAAAATGTAATATATAAATTTTTATCCTAATTCTAGAAGCCAAGAGCTTCAATTTGAGATATTCCTAAAGAAAATGGGATTAAAAGAAAAACTTGCAGCATAAAGGTCTAATCATCCCTCAATGTCCCTATCCCTTTCATCCAAAATTATTGTTTGCTTATAGAATTTAAATATGAGGCAGATTTTCCCCAAGATTCGTAGTATTTTTCTATGCACTGCAAATTGTTACTTTATGGGGCAAATACAAAACTTCGTGGTCGTAATTTGAATGGTTTCTTTGTTAGGCAAGGTACCTAAGAGATATAGATACGTTGACACCAGATTATAAGGATTTTCACGAGATCCAAAAAAGCGAAAAAGTATTATATGGTTTTTGAAGAAAACTCAATTTAGTCCAAAAGTGAACTCAACACCGTGCAGCTTTCTCTACTTCAAATATATACTTGCGAAGACTCTTATTATTTTATGAAGTTCAAAATCGATTTATCAACGTTGATTCCAAATTTCAAAAATAAAAACTTTTCAAATGAGACATAATATTTTTTTTAAAATTAACTCAAACCTTAGAAGGTATATGCAAATATGAAACTAAGAGGTCAAGGATTGTATTTGTTATGGGTATACAATATGTATTTTTAAAAGTTTTCACCTAAAGTAGCACTTTCGAGTGACACGAAGAAAATTTTTTGGGACTGCAGACTTTGAAGTAATCTTTGAAATAGGGTTGTTCCCAAAGTCAGATATCACTTTTCCAATTATTGGATCTTATAGTTTATAAAATTCTAATTTTAAAAACGAAAATAAAATATTGTTCACATATTGTTTACTATTTTTAATTTAATGTTGAAATATGAATTTTCTATCACGATGTCGATTGGAGGACCCCTC
>JAABKJ010007767.1:0-11613 GCA_011634705.1 Andricus grossulariae
ACATCACTACTTTCCAACCGAGCAATTCACGCCTACCCCGAAAGGGAAACGGCCTAATGATATAATAATAATAATAAGTGGATTAGACGTATTGTAAGTCACCGAGCAAGTCACGCCTACCCCGAAAGGGAAATGGCTTAATGGAATGATAATAATAGACTAGGTTGCTCAAATTACTTCAGATTTTTTAAATTACTGTGGCTTAAAAGTGGATTTCTACAAATTACAAATAGATTATTCCATATTACTTAGATTACGTCGCGTTAAAAGAGGATTACATGTTAGTTATCTGGGATTACAAGCGGATTACCTAGGACTGCAAGTAGATTACCAGTAAATCACAAATGGATTTCCAAGAATTACACTAAATTTCTTGGATTACTCCAATTTACAAGAGAATTACGGTGGATAACAGGTGGATTATCTAGGACTGCAAGTGAATTATTTAGGTTTACACGTCTATTTTTTAGGATTACATGTTGTATACCTAGGATTGAACTGGATTACTTGGATAACTGCGGATTATAAGTAAATTACCTAAGATTAAAAATAGTATACATAGGATTACAAGTGGATTACTGCTGCTTACAGGTGGATTAGCTAGGGTTACAAGCGGCTTACTTTCGATTACAATAAATTTACCTAGGATGACAATTGTATTAATTGGATTAATACAGATTACAAGTAGATTACCTAGGGTTACAACTGAATTACTTTTTTAATCACTTCACATCATTAAAAAATAGCTTGGAATCTTTTAGAATTACTTAAAATATTTTAAATCGTTTCAAATCTTTTGAAATACCCTAAAACTTTATAAAGCTCTTGAAAATGGCTTGGAATATTTTTAAATACCCTAGAATATTTCAAATCCCTTGAAATGCCATGAAATTACTGAAATAAATTTGGAAATTCTTTGGAATATTTTAAAATACCCTAAAAGGTTTGAAATCCTTTGAAATTTTTGGATACACCTTGAAACTTTTTAAAGCTTTTGAAAATTTCTTTGAAATTTTAAAAAATTACCCTAAAATCCTTAAAATCTTTTGAAATCCCTTTCAATTCTTGACATCTATTGAAAATTCCCTAGAATGTTATAAATATCCTAAAATCATTGGAAATATCGTGAAATATTTTCTAATCATAGAAATCCCTTAATTTTTGGGAATCAAAATTTGTTTAACTTCCTTAAAATCATTAAAGTCGTCGGAAATATAATAAAACCTCCTGAAATCTTATACAATATTCTAAAACATTACAGGTCCTATAAATTGTTTCCATATCTTAAAAAATTCTAGGAAATTCTTCAAAATCCCACTAAAATTTTTTAAATCATGCAAATTCTTGTAAATTTTGTAATTTCTCAAAAATGCTTAGGAATCTTTTAAAATACCCTAACATAATTCAAATCCTTTAAAATCCTTTGAAATCCTTTGAAAGTTTTTAAAGCTTTCAAAAATACCTTGGAAGACTTAAAAATACTCTAAAATCTTTAAAATCCTTTGAAGTGTCTTAAAATTATTGGTCTATTAAAAATTCCTTGGAATCTTTTAAAATACCCTAAAATATTGAAAATACTTTAAAATCTTATAAACTCCCTTGAAAGTATTTAAAGCTCTCGAAAATTCCATGAAATTTTAGAAAATTCCCTAAAACCTTTCTAATCTGTTGAAATTCCTTTAAATTATTTCAATCGATTTGAAAAATGTGGATCCTGTTAAAATATTCTAAAATATTTCAAATTCTTTTGAATATATGTAAATACCCTGAAATATTTGGAAATCTTTAAAATCCTACGAAATCCCGTGAAATGATATGAAATATGATATTTCCGGAAATCGTATAAAATTTATAAAAATACCTTGAGAGCTTTTACAATCCCTTAAAATCATTTAAGTCCTCAGAAATCCCTTAATTCTTGTGAACAAATTCTTTGCGATTCACTAAAATATTATAAATCCTTTGAATTATCAGAATCCATTAAAAATGTCTTTAAATCGTTTAAAGTATCCCTAAATATTTCAAATATTCTTAAACTTTTTAAAGCTTTCAGAAATTGTTTGGAATTTTTTTGAATACCGTCAAATCTTTAAAATCTTTTGGAAATTCTTAAAATTACTGAAATCTATTGAAGATGCTTTGGAATGTTTTGAAATACCCTAAAATGTTTGCATGTTTATCGAGAATTACGAGTGGATTATCTAAGATTGCAAGAGAATTACCTGGGAGTCAATGTGGATTACCAAGAATTACAAGTGGATTACCTCCAATTACAAGCCGATTACATAGGATTACAAGTGGATTACTTAGTATCGTACTAGATTACTTGGATTACTCTGGATCAAAAATGGATTACCGCACATTACAAGTAGATTATCTAGGACTACAAGTGGATTACTGTGGATTACCAGTACATTACATGAGATTACAAGAGAATTATTTAGGATTATACTGGATTACTTGGATGAGTTGGATTACTTTTGATTACTGGTTCAGATAACCGAGCGGTTCAACGGATTACCAGGTTTGTCTCCCCCCATATGAAACGTTACATGATGAAATTTTAACTTCTCTTCGTCACCTGAGAAGCAAGAAGAGATGGCTTTGTGAAATGGATCTAGTTAGATGAACATGATCTTATGGAGAAGTAAAGATGGGATGGAAAATGAAAATGAGATAGCAGTTATTTGCCGAGGCAATTATAACTCACAGTGCTTAATGTCTTCTGAAGGATTCCGGAATACAAGACCTTGCTAGGTATTCTCACTAACTGTTAGTGTAGTGGTAAATGAATGCTCTCTGAAACTAAGCGACTCCGTCTGGTGAGATCCAGTTTTAAGGATTTGGTACTGACACTCATCTAAGGGATTCTCCAGGTCTCAAATGAGAAAGAGGAAAGTGGAAATAGAACTTTGTTTATCATTAGTTAACACAGCGCATAATCGATTTTGCTGCATTGTATAGCGTTCTCCATTAATTAGAGCAGTTTTAGTTAGTAAAGTTTACTGGAGTGCAATAGTCTTAATTTTTCGTTTAGCCAAGTTATGCTAGTTGTGAGTAGAGTATTTTATTCTTTAGAAGAAACAGGGCTACTACAGACTGATTCACACTGGAACTTGGATTTAAATCCGGTTTCGGGCATTGCTTGCATTGGCCTTCAAATTAAATCCAGACCGTTCAAACGTAAAGAGTCAGGGCCGCGTGAACGATTTCTGTTGGATGTGGACGTATGGCGGAACTTGATGCAACTAACGCGCTGAGTCCGACCATCAGATTGTTTGTCACGCTTGGCTGAACGCGGCATCAATTCTCGAAACTTAGTAAAGTGGAAAAAGTGACTTATTTAAGTTAAAAACTGACTCAAATTCACTACTCTTCAAGTAAAAAGAGGCCTGCAAAGTCAAAAGATATACTTATCTACTCAAAAATTTAGATTCTATAACAAATATAATTTATCGGCTTGCGTCTAAAAAATTATATGAGAATATATTCCTGAATTCGAGGGTGAAAAACGGAGGTTACAATTGCTGGAATAACTTTTTCAAATAAAGTTCAGACGCATTTGATTCATTTCATTACAAGCTAAATAACCAGAAAATTCTAAATTAAAATAATTTAAAGTTTAATATTGCAGACCTCACAGCGTTAAATACTCTCAAAACAAGGTGAATAGGATGTTTTTCATGAAAATCGGGAAATAAATTCTTTTAAATAAAAATAATGTAGGTACCGTAATGAATTCAATACAAAACTCTGCAAAACTCTTAATGTTTCGAATGAAAATTTTGCAATTTCAACAGAATAGATGAATTTTTAACCAAAAAGATGAATTTTCTGCCGAAAAGATTAATTTTGTACTAAAAAACAAGAATTTTCGATCAAATACATGACTTTTCAACCAAAAAGTTGAATTTTTTACTAAGAAAGATACATTTTGAATCAAAACTGGAATAGTTAAATTTGGAGTTGAAACCATTGATTGAAAAAAAAACAATTTTTTACCAAAATACGTAAGTTTTCAAGCAAGGAGAAGAATTTCCAACCGAAAAATATAGTCAATATTTCAAGCGAAAAAGACGAATCTTCAAGACAATAGTTGCAATTTCTACTAAAAAAAAAGATAAATTTTCAATCAAAAATTAAATAGTTACATTTTCAATTGAAATAATTAATTTTAAATAAAGTAGTTCAATTTGCAACCAAAGATATGAATTGAGAACCAAAATGATAAATATTTAACTAAAAGAAATTATTTCCAACAAAACAGGTGAATCCTCAACTAAAAGAGTCTATTGTCAAAACAGATGCATTTTTAACCAAAAATAGATGTCATTTTTCCAGAAAAGACATCAGTTTAAAAAAAATTAATTTTTGAACAAGAAAGCTAAATATTCAACAAAAGAATTCAATTTTCGATAAAAAAAAGATTCATTATCAACCAAAAGAGATAAAAATGTCATTAAAAGAGTTTAGTGTTTAGGCTGAAAAGTCAAATGTTTTCGACTGCATTTGACAAATAATCCCGAGAAGATGAATTTTCAACAAAAAAGATCATTTGTAACCAAGACATCTGAATTTTCAGCCAAATAGTTGCATTTTTAACCAAAACAATAATTTATTTTTTACCAAAAGAGATGAATTTTAACAAAAAGAGATGAGATACGAAGATAAAAATTCGAATGTTTTGGAAAAAATTTAACTTTTAATTTTTAACCAAATAGTTGAATTTTCAACAAAAAAGTTCATTTTTAACCAAGAAAGATGACTTTCCTACCAAAACAAAAAATTTATTTCCTATTTTGAAAGTCGAATTCTCAATCAAACAATTGCAATACAATAGTTTAATTTTCAATAAAATAATCAAAATTTAACTACAAAAGATTAATTCTGAACCAAAAATATAATAGTGGACTTTTCAAACACAAATAATTAACTTTTAACCATAAGTAGTTGGATTTTCTTATTGAGTTCATTAATTCAGTTCGCATTTAAGCAAAAAAAAACAAGAAAAAGGGAAAGTTTCTTGAAAATAGGAGGGAAAAAATTCTTAAAAAAGAGGAGAAGAGGAGAATAGTGGACAGAGTGCAAAGTCTGATATTGAATAGCAATTACATATTATAGATTACTATAAATTTCATAAATAGATTAATTAAATTTTCTTTTTTTCTTTAGATAAAATTTCAAATTAAATGGATTAAAGTGACGAGTGGCTTTCCTTGAAAAAAGTGACTGAATTGAGTTTTTCTTGGAAAAGGGAATAAAAAGTGACTCAAAAAAAGTGACTACTCACTGCCCTTTGAATCTACAGAATTTACTAAAATGTAGTTCACCACAAGCATATAGTTGTTGCTTCCGTACAGATCTCATTCACGAAAGTCGTTTGAACTTTTCCTTTGACAGTTTTGACCTAAATTAGATACTTTTTAATTGTTCTCGAAAAGAAGTGTTTGCATCTCGAAGGGTAAAGAAGAACTGGTAGACTGATTCAAGACAAAGCCTTTGAGGATGATTCTTCGGGTCAGAGAATTTAGATGAAAAGGTTTTCACTTCTGTAAATTAAATATTTATGCAGAGTGGCCCCAAAACTTAATTTTCAAATTTATTGTAACCGAAAAAGATGGATTTTCCATCCTAAAAGACGAATTTTCAATCGAAAAGGACGAATTCTAAACAAAACAGTTAAACTTTTGACCAAAAAAGATTACTTTTCAACAAAATAATTAAATTTTCAACTAAATATTCCAACTAATATTTTGGTTTAAAAGTCAAAATAGAAATTTTCTGTAAAACAATTGAATTTTGAACCCAACAATATAAATTTGTAACAAAAAAGTTAATTTCAAACCAAAAAACAGCTAATTTTTACGAAATTAGGTAAATTCTTAACCAAAAAAATGAATTTTAACAAAGTTGTTCATCTGTTACACAAGTAGTTATATTTTCAATTAGGAAAGATCAATTGTCAACAAAATAGTTGAACTTTCAACCAAAGAGATGAATTTTCAACTAAAATGATGAATCTCCAACTGAAATAGTTATATTCTCAGTTTTAAAAAAATTAGTTTTTAACAACAAAAAAAACACAAATTTTCAACTGAAGAGATACATTTTTAACTAAAATTATGAATCATAAAGAAAAAAATTATTTTTCAACGAAGCGGTTAAACATTTAACCAATAATGTTATAGAAGATATTTCGACCAAACAAAATAGTGGAATTTTCAAAAAGGAGTTGTATTTTCAACAAAGAAAGATTTCAGTTGAATTTTGCAACCCAAAATATAAATTTTTATTAAAAAGTTAATTTTCTACTAAAATAGTTGAATTTTAGACCCAAAAGACGAATTTTCAACGAAATAGTTCAATTTTCTACGAGAAGAATGACTTTTATACAAAATTGTTCAATTTTCAACCAAATAATAATATAATACTAACAAGAATATTATATCAGGGTGGCCAGAATCATATCCTTCTAAAATTGTTACCATAGAATTTTTTATAAGTGGAATAAAACAATTTTAAATTAAAATTTAGAAATTTTGAATTTATTACTCTTGATAATTAAAGGGAGTCACTGCATACATATGTAAGTACTACTTTTTTAAAAAAACGTTTAAGGAATTTGTGTAAATGTGCAAGATAAACATAAACCTTATGCAATTTTCTTAATTGAATCGATCGGCCCTATTAGTTTTTCCATATCTCGCATTTCTAAACAAATTGTTTCAACAATTTAAAAAATATTTTTCCTGAGAAATCATCTGTTAATTTACCAACGATAATATAACAAAATAATTTTCTTGTAAGTTTTGAAAAATTGAAAAAAAAGTAGTACTTCTTCACTTTTGAGCCTTCTATTTGTCTCGTAACATGTTTGTGGTATTTGACTGATATATTTTATGTTAATAGGAGTTTTGAAAAACAATTTTTAAAAAGTTCATGGCACTTACATGGTTGAGATAGAGAACGATTTTTGACGATATTTTTCTCGAAAAGCATTAACATTTTCTAACCTTTTTGTTATAGATCTATAGAGCTCTATCAACTCTCAAGTGTGGCTTTTCACTGTTTTAAAAATATATACAATTCGAATTTTGAGAACGTTTTTTTTTTTGCTTTGCAGAAAATATTTTTCCTTAGCACTTACATGATTCTGCCCTCACACCCTACAGTTATTTAAAGTGCCTCTTATATAACTTCCCTGACTTTTCCCTGATCTCTAGGCTTTTCCTAATACGGTGCAGATTTTAAAGTTTGAGTTGCATTTTATTTGTACCAATCGATTGACAAATATTTTAGTACAGGTATATAAAAGTTGGTATGGACATCAATATCGGTCTGAGCTAGGAAATGAAACGAACGTAAAACATGAAATTGTCCCAAGAACGATAGCAATCTTTACGATAGGTCTTAGCTGGCGAAGTACTTGGCGCGAACAATGGGCTATGTAGCGTCGGCATGAAAGCAAGAATGACTCGGCTCTGTCTCGACCCATCTCCTACAATCGGTCGGTCGTGTTCGTAGAGCCGCGAAGATAAAATATCGACCTATCAATCATTTCGCTGTACAGGAAATGTTCGAATTCCACGGATCGTTGGGAAGACGGTAGGAAGAAGGGTGAAAAGAACGGGGGTGGAAAAGGGTCGGTCGCGTTATCGAAACGAGGCGACGAAGCGACGAAAGCAGAGAGGCACGACTCGAAGTTTCTTGCTATTTTAGATATATCGTTACTTCGGAAAGAAACACCATCAGCTAGAACACAGCAGCTGCGAGAGACAGTGCATCACAATGTTACATTATGTCTGGGCTGATAAAAAGACCTAGCCAAGAAGACGTTTCTCAAAGAAAGAGGCGATCTTTAAAATATGAACGGTATTTCACTTCCCTGCATTTTTGATATACGATTTTAGTCAATACACGAGTAGACAGATTGGATATGGATAAATTGCCGGATAAGAAATGGAAGAAGAAGAGGAAAAACTGAGAGGATTTTAAAACTACAGAAAACTTGAAACTTGCGCAAAATAAACCTAGAAGTCAATTTCAAAATGAGGCCTAGAAACTGTAAAAACTTCAAATAGTTCAGGAATTATCACAAAAAATGTAGAGACAAAAATCAATCCCTTCCAGTGCCAAAGCCAACTAGCTGCTAGACTGAGTGGTTTTCGCCTTGCGCACGCCTCTACATTTTTTCTGATAATTTGAAAACCAGTAAACATTTTTACAGTTTCTTGAGCTTAATTTAAAGAAAAGACTTGAAACTTCATTTTGCGCAACTTTAACATTTTTATCATTATTTTCCTAGATTTTGCCAGGAGTTGAAGTTGAATCTTGAATCTTGCAGTATGAGGCGCTAGTCTCTAACTCGTTGGAGGTTAGCGCAAGAGTGCGAAGCGAGAGAAAATCGAGTGCGAAGCGAGTGTGAAGCGAGTGTGGAGCGATTGCGAAAATATAGACGGGTGCGAAGAGTTGAAGGTAAATGCATACTCGAATTTTTTCTCCTGCTGCTAGAAGTAAGGAACTATGTTTTCACTCGTTTTTTGCGTGGTTTTTGTCTCGCGGCTCTTTCTATCATGTTAATATGACAGTTTATTAGCATACGTTAATTGGACATCTTATAAAATTGTCTTCAACATGAAATTGATCCCTTTACATATAAATGCTTTATCGCTAATTTTCAAATTATTAATTTTGCACTTTAGATTAAAATAATTGACTTTTAAAAATCGTGACGAACAATTTGAAAACTAATTATTTTTAAAGACTTAGTTTCAAGATCTAGATTTCAGAATGCTTCAATTTCTAAACAAAGTTTGGAATTGTTCAATTTTATTTTAAATTCATTAATTTTAAAGTTTCCAATCATAAAGCGTATAATTTTTAATCTTTTCAGAAAAATTAAACTTTAAAGATTCACAATATTTAAAATTAGAACAATTGAAATTATTTTCTATTCCTTACAGTCTGCAAAATTTTTCAGTAGACGTATAACAATAATTTTAGAACTGCTGTTACGTGAAACTTTTGTTAAATTGGAAAAAAATGTGATAAGCTCATGTTGGTGCAATCTAGTGATCGTCTGTAGTTTGGCTGACGTAATTTCCGAGTAATTACTGAAACAACCCAAAACAACTCTCGTTAAAACTGGTTTGGTGGAAAGCGCCGTCAGAAATGTGATAGAGGCAGCACACCACGATAAATTATCGTGGAAAGAATGTCTTACTCAAATTAAACTAGGCCTTTTCGAACACTCTGGAAACTCTAGATTAAAATTCCAGTAAAACCTGGCAAATTTTATTATACTTTGCCATTTTTATACACATTCCCAAAGAACTTGTTTTTTAAAAAAAATCTAAAATATTTTCGAAAATTTATATTCTTTAAAACGAGGTACCTACTTAGTAGAAGATGCATTTTTAACCAAAGAGATTAACTTTCTACTAAAAATTACGAATTCAAAAAAAAAAACATCAATGATTCACCTAAACGGTTAAATTAATACAAAAAAAAATCCAACAAATTACATAAATTTTCGATCAAACCGTTGAATTTTCTACCAAATTGTTGAATTTTTAAGCCAAAAAGATGACTTTTCCACAAAACATTTGAATTTATAATTCTAAAATATTAATTTTTCACAAAAAAAGATCATTTTTAACCCAAGAGTTAAATTTTACAATTAAATAAATTTAATTCTAGCCAAAGAAATTAATTTTCAACAAAGTAATTCAGTTTTGAACCAAAAGATGAATTTTTAACGAAAATTATTCATCTTCAACAACAAAAAATGAATTTTTAAGAAACTAGTTCAATATTCAATCAAAATGTTAAATTTTAAACCTAAAAAGATGAATTTTCAACAAAAAGTTTAATAGTTTACATTTCCTTGAAAAAATATTTTTATTTCAAATTAAAAACAATTGAATTTGAACAAAAAGGCAAATTTTCAACAAATTATTTGAATCCTCAAAGAAATAAACTTTCAACCAAAAAGATAAATTTGCAACCAAGAAGATTAATTGTCGACCAAAAAAGATTAATTTTTAACCAAATACATACATTTTGAACAAAATAGTTCATTTTTCAACCAGAAAAGTAAATTTTTAACTGAAATGATCATTCTTCAAATAAAACAATGAATTCTTAAGAAAGTAGTTCAATTTTTAAACAAGTTGAATTTTCAACCAAGAGGATTAGTTTTCCATCAAAAATACGAATTATTCACACAATACGTGACTTTTCAACTAAAAAAGATCAATTTGCAACTAAAAATTGAATAGTTACGTTTTGAGTTACAAACTTAATCTATAACGAAAAAAAACTGTATTTCAAGAAAATACTTAAATTTTCGACCAAAGAAATGAATTTTTAACTAGACGGAGAGAAATGGATGTTTAAATGTAGATGTTAAAAGGGTAAGATTGTACTGCCTAATATGTAGATATTCATGCCAAACATCTACTATCTTTTTGAGATGTTAGGCATAAAAATATTTTTATGTTAAACTGAAACACATTCAGATGTGAAAATCGTCCGAGCGCAAGCGCATCGCGCATTGGAATTTCACGACTACATTTGACGGCTATATAATTTCGATTCAGAATTTTGAAACATTTTCAAAGAAACAAAATTAGCTATCCTTTATTAAAATTGAATAACGACTTTTGTCTGTCTTCACGACAGAACAATGTTCTTGAGTTTGAGGTTATATTGACTACTAGAACACATTTGACCATTTGACAAACTATTTGTAAATGTATAATAAAATATGAGTTTAAGTAACCTAAAATAGATATAATTTTGAATGTGGATTACAGATCATTCATTCGCAGCTTACTCACGCCGTTTTTATTTTCTATTTTGAATTAAAAATATTAAACATTACCGCAATGTGACCGAATGTATCACCTGATAGACATTTCATACCCTTTATCTGTTTTTTGTTCATGTACGAACATTCAAGTTCAGTTTTAAATGTACAAATAAGTCATCAATTAATTTCTTAAATGCTCAGAAATAAGTAAATTCCTCAAATATTCACAGCCGTTATTTGACATAACCATACATGTAATATTTCGGATATTTCATTTGAACATTTTGGATGTTACAGAGTAAAATCTCACTTTTTTATATCTACACAACCCTGAATATCTAAATGATGTTACGTTTAAACATCCATTTTTCTCCGTATAAAATGATGAATTTTCATCACATACATTTTCGATGATACAGCTGAATTTTCTACCAAATTGTTGAATTTTTTAGCCTAAAATGTGAATTCTTAACTACAAGAAAACGAATGAATTTTCAAACCAAAAAGGGAAAACATTGCAATCAAATTGTTCAATTTTCAAGCAAAAGATACGAACTTTCAAGAAAACATTAAAATAATAAAACTTTGAACCAAATAATAAAATTTTCAACCAAAAAGGTGAATTCTTAACGAAACATTTAGTAGTACAATTTTCAACCGAAAAAAATGAACTTTCAACTGAAAATAGGTGGATCTAGAATTCTCGTGTTACTTATTTAAAAAAACACGTTCATTCCGCAACACTGCTCCGACCCAGGCTGCTGATCAATCTCTCTAGCGATCACCCCACGTGGAGAGCC
>JAABKJ010007768.1:0-11613 GCA_011634705.1 Andricus grossulariae
ATAAAAATTGATATATAACATCTTGCTAAATAAAGCGTACTTCAGAAAAAGGAATTCTTCCTCTGATCTCTCCAGTAGCTTAGTGGTTAGAGCACCTGACCGGAAATCAGTTGACCTGGTGTTCGAATCCCAGCGGAGAGAAAGGAGAAGATCTTTTTTCTGAATACAATTTAATTCAATGATAGTTCTACCAATTGCATTTAATTGCAGATGCTCATTCGTGTACGTAATTTTGAGAAATATTTGCAAATGCAACAAATAAATCGCAGTAATTGTACAGAAATTTAATATGAATTTAACTTTACGCGCCAAAGAAACCTGGTGAGTGAAAAACGAACTTAGCCAACAGCAATTTAAAACAAGTCAGGGACTTTTGTTGGTCAGGGAAAAGTCAGGGATTTAGAAAAAAAAATCTTACAAAAGTCAGGTAATTTCTATAACTCTAAATAACTGTCAGACAGAATAATTTTGAAATTTCTCAATTTTAATTTCAAATTGTTTTATTCCTTTTATAAAAGATTCTAGGTTAAAAATGTTACAAGTTTAAGATTCTGGTTTTCAATTATTATGGTCAGGAAAAATGAAAGAATTTTTAAAATTAAGTTTTGCGGTAACCCTGATATAATATTCTTCTTAGTAATTTATTTGCCTTGTATTTATATATGTATTTTTTGCAGTTGCTTTCGCCTGAAGATTATCTTTTTAGTTATAAATTTTATTATTTGTTTAGAAATGCACAAGATTTGTTAAAAAGTCATCCTTTTTGGTCAAAACTTCAACTGTTTTGTTAAAAATTCAGCTATTTTTGTAGACAATTTTTGGATGAAAATTTAAATATTCTTGTTGAAAATTTGTCTTTTAGATAAAATTTTTTTTCTGTTGTAGTAGAAATTTCATCTTTTTGGACAAAAATGTAAGTGTTTGGTTGAAAATTAATCTTCTTTGCTTGAGGATTCAACTATTTTGTTTGAAAATGTTTGCTGACCCACTTTGTTAAGAAATGATGAAATAATTTTTTTGAATGAAGGTTTATTTCTTTGGGTGAAAATTTAACTTTTTTGTTGAAAATTAATTTTTTACCGAAGATTCAATTTTTATACAGAAAATTCGTCTTTTGGCTTAAAGGTTCAACAATTTAGGTAAAATTTTTTTTGTTCTTGACTGACTGAAAAATCTTTATTTGTTAAAAACTGGTCTTTGTGGTTTTGAAATTCTTTTCTTTTTTTCTCTCGAAATTTCATCTTTTTTCGTTGAAATATCAGCTATTACACTTTTTTGTTGTGACTTTATCTTTTTAGGTTGAAAATTCAATTACATTATTAAAAATTCAATTCTTTTGTTGACAATTGAAGTACTTTGTTGAAATTTCATCTTTCATGGTAGAAAGTCATTTTTTTAAAATAAATCGATAAATTTGAAAGTTTTGAATTTGTATTTGAAATGTTATTTTATTCTGTTTATAAAAGGTCCTATGTTTAAAATATTAAAAGAATAAAATGCTGGTATTTGAAAGTTAATGGTCAGGAAAAAATACAGAATTAGTCAAGGAAAAGTCATAGAAGTTTGAAAATGAAATTTTCACTCTGCAAAGCATGTATTATCTTAAATACAGAAAATTCCCATTAGTTTCAAGTCCCACATCTTATTATTTCTGGAAACCATAAATTACGTACAGTAAAAGGGTGTGGGGGGGGGTAGAAATATTTTGGTTACGGTTCGTTACAGGGAGAGGGGGATCTTGGATAGGGACGGTGTCACGGTGTAAAAAAAATAATAATATATATAATCTGTTACGTGATTTGAGTACGGTACCTAATCGTGCCTAAAAAGTACATATTTTGTAATAGGAAACGAGAAGGACATTGTCAAGGAAGGTACATTGGGTGCTAAGTGTTTGTGATAACAGACAAATTTATGTTTGGAAATTTATTTTGTAATCATAAACATTTGGGATCCAGTAAGAATAAACCTTTTTTGTTCCTTTTATTTAAAAAAACAACATTTAAAAAATCTTGTAATATAATATGCATCTAACATGTGTGTATTAAGGTAATATTTCCTTAATTAGGCAGCGAAAAAGCAGAAAGCAATGGAGCAAAAGTAGCGGAAAAATATTTTACAAGAGAATGACTGAGCACTAGAGACAGAATGCTCATTACCAAAAAGTTGAAGTTTCGTTGGACGAATGGACCAACAAAATTTTCAGAAAATAAAACACTTGACCGAAGACCTGAAAAATGAGAAGGAAGATATGAAGTAAAAAGTTGGATTTATTAAAGAACTTCAAAAATCTTTGTCCTCTATAGCAAGTAAGATTGGTATTTTTGGCAATTTCATTATGTATTAGTATAATTTCAAACCATGTCCGTTTAAAATATCCCTGGAATTTTCTAATGAAAACTATTTAATAAAATATTTTTAATTTTATTTTAAGATGCAGTTACGAGTAATGGTCTAACAAATAACGGTAACCATTCCGTAATCATAGATGACTCAAGCCCAATTCGAAAGGTTTGTTGCTTTGTATATACGAGGGTTGTTTAAGTATTAACTTTCTATATCTCGCGAAAACTCTGAAAACTCTTTTGAAAAATAGCATCTGGCCATTTTAATTGTTATAATATTTTTCATTTTTTACGTAAATTTTCTGTACGATAAATTTTCTACATGCTCAATATAATTGTTTTTGAATTTTTCATAGTGTGTTTCTTTACAGGTGGACATAGGCAGAGGAGTCTCTGGTACATGAAATTGAAATCGGACTGCATGACATAAGAAGCAGTATTTTGGGGAAGCCATGCAACTTGAATTGAATGAAAAAAATGTAAATCTTCGCCAGGTGCGTTCGATGCCACAAATTTTAATGCATTGAAAGGTAAACTTTTAGAAATAATACAAGGCTACTTGTTTGTAAGGAAACAATTTGTATTTCATTTAATAAACATCCATATGCTAATTATTATTTTTCCAGCCGAGTGGAAGCTGTTGCGGAAGGAAGATAAAGAGCCAAGCAACGAAGATACCAGTTCCATTTCCGCGGGTGCAATGATTTCTTCTGAATTAGGCAACAGTGGAAATGTTGCCTAATTTAAGAAATGGACTCGCACTGTAAATCGTAAACTCGGACTTACATGCCTTCCATCGAAGGAGAGGAAAATAAAATTTGAATAAATAAGATTGTCCATGAAATAAATGTCAAACTAACTTACCAAAATAATTGTTCACAGTAAATTACGTTCACACCAAATGAGATATCGAGTAGAAAATTTGGGAACTAAATAAAAAGTTCTAATGAACGTTTATGCGGTCCTCAATTTGTACAAGTAAAAAAAGGTTTGTTGCAAAAATTAATTTTTTGTTGTAATTAAAGCAAAAGATTTTTGTTGATCCAAAGTTATCTCTTCCGAGGCTACAATAATTATGACAATGTAGAACATGGGCATGATCGATTCTGTTAGAAGAATAGATTTTTTGAGCGGTTCTGAATCCAACAATGAAAATCGATTCACTATAAGAAATCAGTAAAACAAGAATCGATTGAAAAATCGTATAAATTATTAAGTTTGTTATATATAAGCGAATAAAACATAAATCTGAGATCTGAATGTGAAACCTCCTTTAGACTGTGTAAACTCTAAAATAGACATAATTTGATGCGGCAAGTCTCTCTGCGGCAAGTCACACCTGCGCGCATGTCACAACTGCGGCATTTCTACCTAGTGGCTTCTCTCCCGCGCGGCTTTTCTCACAGTGCAATTGACATTTTTGCGGCATCTCTCACCAGTGTCAAGTCTCCCACTGGCAGCATCTCTCATCCGCAAAAAATGTTCACGTCCATATTAAAATGGCAAAACTGCAGCAAGCCTCGCAGGATTAATTGCCACATCTGCGGAATCTCCTACCCGCGGCAAGTCTCCCCAGTGGCATCTCTCATCCGGAAAAAATTTTGAAGACGACGTGAAAGTGGCTAAACTGCGGAAAGTCTCCCAGGACTAATTGTCACATCTGCGTCATCTTTCCCAAGCAGCAAGTCTCCCCAACTGTCTCTCTAGCCAAAGAAAATGTTTTAAGTAGTTGTAAAGATGGAGAAATGCGACAAGTCTCCCGAGCGGCATCTCTCCTCCAAAAACATTTTCTAAGTAGTTCTAAAGATGGCAAAACTGCGGCAAGTCTCTCCAGCGGCATATATCGCCCAAGAAAATTTTCTGAGTACTTCTAAAGATGGCAAAACTGCAGCATGTCTCTCCAGCGGCATTTCTCCCCCAAGAACATTTTCTATATAGTTGTAAGGATGGAAAAACTGCGGCAAGCCTCCCCAGCGGCATTTATCACCCAAGAAAATGTTATAAGTAGTTGGAAAGATGAAAAAAATGCGGCAAGTCTCCCGAGCGGCATCTCTCCCCCAAAAACGTTTCCCATATAGTTGTAAGGTTGGCAAAACTGCGGCAAGCCTCCTGAGCGGCATTTCTCCTCCAAGAAAATTTTCTAAGTAGATCTAAAGATGGCAGAACTACGGCAAGTCTCTCCAGCACCATCTTTCGCCCAAGAACGAGGACAATGGGACAACGTGGCGTAATGAACAGAAAGTAATATAATAACTTAATATCGAACACTTCACACTCAAATCCATTAAATTGAATTATCAAAACAAAGTTTATAATCCAAGCCTTAAGCCAATTTTAAAAAAGTTAAATTTTGCAATCTGTATTTTAATTTATTTGTAAATTATTATTACTGAAAAATAAATAAGAAAGACATTCGAAGCATTCCGGTGTTGAAGTATGCTTTAAGGAATAATAATGAACCATAAAGTTCTTTGAATGAAAATACAAGTTTACTTTCACTTCCTTACTCTCAAGAAAAAAATCTACAAAACATTAAACCTTCTGTTAAAGCCTTGACTTTCATGTGGTATAACCATAAAAATAATATAGAACAGTAACACTGTGTGAATTAAGCCATAATAAAATTGGATTTGAGTTGAAATTTTATTATTCAGTAAAAGCGCCATGTACAAAAAAGGAGATATGTTTTGCAGAAACTTTTACCACTCAAACCCCACCTTCCTGATGACTTTTCTATTATTACTGCTGTCTACAAAATTTCTATACGAATAAATAAATATATGATTTCTGAAGACTACAGAATTTACATTTATTCCTTCAATTTTACAGAAATGAAAAATATGATTAGGATCATTTTTATCTATTGAGAGCTTGCGCGGTTTTGACATTTTCCCAGTTTTAGAAACTAATATTTTAAGTATTAACAGAAGTGCTTACCTTGGAATCATAGGAAAGTGATGGTGTAGATGGAATAGTAAATAGCTCTGAGAAGGCTTGCGATGCCGTTGGGCAGATTTGCCGCAGTTTTGCCATCTTTAGAACTGCTCAAAAAAATGTCTTGGCGAGAGATGCCGCTGGGTAGACTTGCCGCAGTTTTGCCATCTTTGGAACTACTTAAAAAATTTTCTTGGGGGAGAGATGCCGTCCGGGAGACTTGCCACCCTTTTTACATCTTTACAACTACTTATAAAATTTTCTTGGTGACAGATGCCGCTGAGAGCCTTGCCGCAGTTTTCCCATCTTTAGAACTACTTAGAAAATATTCTTGGGGAGAGATGCCGCTCGGGAGACTTGCCGCATTTTTTCCATCTTTACAACTACTTAGAAAATTGTTTTGTGCGATATATGCCGCTGGAGAGACTTGCCGCGGGTGAGAGATGCCGCAGATGTGACAATTAGTCTTACAAAAATTGAACTCCGCGTGAGTACCTGTCTAACCCTACGAGTGATATACGATATTTTATTCGAAATCAGCATGTTAAGAGTCGTGATGTTTATAATATTCTGATAATATCTTTGGTCGTGAAAATATAGAACTGTCGTGGCAGTCATCTGCTTGTTCATGATTGGTAATCTCGTAAGGCGCGAAATTTGAAAATCGTTCGGTCCGACCAAGAGTAGTATAATAATATTATATATCAACAGGACAGTTAGAGAATTCATTGTGCGTTATTCAGTCGCCATTTGTGGAACTAGTAATCTAGATTGACTGACAGCTGTCGGTGTGGCGGCACTAATAATATGTCAGCAGCTGACACCGTTCGGTAAAGGGCTATCAAACGCTCACTTTTCAGGTGGCGTTATAGGCTCATAAGATGGTGGTTTCGAAAAAAAGAATTTTAAAAAGTAAGAAAAGCGTCCTTCAATTCATATGGAATAAAATACTATATGCAACACGGGACGGAAGTAGATTTCTCCCTTGGGTAATTACTGCCCTCGGGAAAAATCTGCTTCTTTCACCCCTTGTCACATAATGTACTATTTTGGCCCTAAAAATCGATTTTTTCAAAAATAGAGTCGGAATAAAAAACCCCTAGTAAAAGCTACTTCATAGTTGAAAATGTTAAATGTTCTTTAAAAATGTTGAAGTATCTAGCTTTCTGAATTGATAGCTGATGATACATCCATTCCGTGCAATAAATTAATGCATTCGTGCAAATATTCAAATAGTGTGCACCATGCATTGTTTTAAATAATGTAAAATGTAAAGAACAGTAATATAATATAATTATTGTTATATATATGTATATACTTGTGTGTGTATGGAAATGAAATATAATGTAAATATGTATAAATAATGTAAAACATTCAAATATCTTAGATAAAGATTAGGTTCATATATCATTATATATTTTTAGTTTAGTAATTCATTTATCATCATATTATTTAAACTAACATTTATTATTTTTAATATCATGTAACGTCTATATTTTATTAATAAAAGAAGAAAAATAAAAGGTATATAGAATTGGAATCCATCATAACTTTTCTTTAAAGAGACTTTTCAATACCTGACCCAAGCGACACGTCTGACCCTTTAAAGTTTAAATGACCCTAAATGCTCAGTGCCTTTAGGTGCCGAAATCGACATAAACAGTTCCTGAAACGACACGGCACTGGCAGCGACATTCTTCTAAATTTGACGATATTTCCTGAAATCCTGGAAAATGTATTAAAATACCTTGGGAACTTTAAATCAGTGAAACCCTCGGAAATCTTATAAAATCCTTTGTAATCTTTTAAAGTCGTTTAAAAACTTACAGATCCTGTAAAATCGTTCCATATTTTTCAAAATTCAAGGAAATTCTTTACGACTGTATGAAATTGTTCTCAAATCCCTTCAAATAATTAAAACCCTTGGAAATCCCTTAAAAAATTGTCAATCTTTTGAAAATGCCTTCAAATCATTTAAAATACCCTAAATTATTTCAAATGCTTTGATATCCCTTCAAATGATTAAAATAAATTGTAAATTTCATGGAATCTTTTTAAATTCTCTAAAATATTTAAAATTCTTTGAAATCTTTTGGAATCCCTTGGAACTTGAAACTCCACGAAATTCTATGAAGTTTGATGGTATTCCCTGAATTCATGAAAAATTTATTAAAATACCTTAACAGCTTTTAAAATCCCTCAAAACCAATTAAATCTTCGGAAGACATATAAAATCGCTGGAAATCTTTCAAAATACTTTAAAAACTTATAGGTCCTGTAAAATCGTTCCATATTTTCTGAAATTCTCTAAAACCCCACGATAATTAATTTTAATCACTTCAAATTGTTCAAATCCTTGAAAATTCCTTCAAAATTTTTAAATATCTTGAATCTTTTGAATCCTTGAAATCTTTTACAATTCCCTTAAATATTTCGAATCATTTGAAATCTTTTGAGATCCATTAAAACTTTTAAAAGCTTTATATAAAATTCCCTTGAAGTCTCTAGAATACCCTGAAGTCTTTTAAATCATTTGGAATATCTTCAAATTATTGAAACATATTAAAGATTTCTTGGAATTTTTCAAAATACACTAGAATATTTCAAATTCTTTGAAATCTTTAAGAACTCTTTGAAACTCTTCACCGCTCTTGAACATTCCTTGGATTTTAGTAAAATAACCTAAAATCTTTTTAGCTCTTTGAAAACCCTTCAAATTATTGAAATTTATTTTAATTATCCTTCAAATCTTTAGAAATAGCCTAAAATATTTCAGATCTTTTGAAATAATTTGAAATCCCTTGAAACTTTTTAAAGGTCTTGAAAATTCCCTTGCGTTTTTAAAAGTACCCTCAAATATTTAAAATCCTTTAAAATCCCTCCAAGTTATTGAAATCTATCAAACATTTATTGGAATATTTTAAAATACCTCAAAATATTCCAGAAGAATTCAAGAAACCCAATATTGGTTAACCCACGGGTTAATTTATCAAAAGAAAAGTGACTAACGTGAACTTTTCGTTTAAAGAAGAGACTATATAGTAAGTTCATCTTAAACGACTGTCTAAAAAGTGATTTGAGAGAAAGATTTTTGTTTCAAAATCCCTGAATTTTCCCTTACCAACAAAATACCCTGACTTTTCCCTGATTTCAAGTTTTTTCCCGACCTACGGCCACCCTCAAAAAATATAAACATAATTTTGAACTTTTTATTTAATCCAGAATTAGATTTTCCAAAATTGATTAAAATGTTTTTCAGACTTTGGCTGATGTTTCAGAAACAAAACTATGTGTGATCAAAATTTATCAAACTTTTACAGTTATCTCCACTCTTTTATATATGTATTGTAGATAAATACGAAATTTTAATTAAATTATTTAGTGATAAACAATTTTGAAACATTTGACAATAATATTTTCATTTATAATTATTATTATGTAAGTAATGTAAGAAACTCCAAAGTTAATTTTTCAAATAAATGCAAAGTGAATTTATCTCAATTAAAATAAATACATATGGCAGCTAAGACTTTTGCTATAAAATTTTCTTTTCGTTTAATGCGTACATTTCAACTACATTAGTTTAAATATATCATAAATATTGTAATTGGAATCAAAAACTGTGATTTAAACCCCTGAGCAACTTGAAATTGGAACTGTAATTGTTTTTTCATTTGTTTTTAAAGAAGGTTCTCAAAGCACCTGCGGCTTTGTCGATTACATTCTCATTGCGACACTCGCTTCGCGCTCGATAATTGGGTTATATAGTCAATTCTCTTAAAAAATAAAACGATTTAGACAAAATTGAACAGCATATAAGAAGTAGGTATGTTTTTCAATATAATATTGATAAAAAACACAATTTTTTTTAATTTACTGAATAAGGCCATTAAACCATAGGCTTTGATTCCGTTCGTTCAAATTTCAGTTCTAAGACAACTCTACTATGATTAATTGATATCGAACATTTTCAATAATTGAAAACTTTCATCGAAATAGTTTTCAAATATATTTTATATCTAGTTTAAATTTAGATAGATCTTTCTTAATCTATAAAAAAATATTTCTTTCCATTTTTGAAAATTTTCAAAATGTTGAAAATCATATAACTTTTAATTTTTGTCTTCGAAATGAAAAATGGCATGAGGGAAATATGCGAATCGTTTTGTCGTGTACCAGAAACTTTGACAAAAATTTCTAAAACTCATGAAAAAATTTTGTTTCAAAAATTTAAAAAGCTCTAACTTCTTGAATTTTGATCTAATCAAAAAAATTAACTGAAATATTTTTCAGATATATTTGATATCTAGTGAAAATTTTTAATTAAACTTCTTAATCTATCAGAAAAATATTTTTTTGTTGTTGTTGAAATTTTTAACATTTTTGAAAAGTATTTAACTTTTCTAATTTTTATCGAAATTGGAAATGTATCAGGATAATTTGCAAGTCTCTTCCATCTGTAAGAAACTTTGACAAAAATTTCTAAAACTTGAAAAGAAATTTTTTTCAAAATTTAAAAATGCTCTAAAGTTTTTAATTTTGGCCTAAAATATCTGGTTAACTAACCTAACATTCATTTTGGGATTCGCCGAAACATAAAGATCCGTTAAAAACTAGAGATCGAAAATTTGGAGGATTACATTACACTCTCATGAATGAAAATATAAAAATTGAGCGAATATGAATTTTATCAGTAGATCAACTTTGACAAATAAAATCCGTAACTTGTAGCTCCAAAATGATCAGCATATCCAATCAGTCTTATTCCAATGGAATTTTTTTTACTCGGGCTCGCGCTTATTTTCGAAATTTGGTTATAATTTAAAATAATAAATTTTCAAAATTTAGAATAATTTCAGTCGTAATGAAACGCGTAGCGCGAGTATCGCTACTACTACTTTAAATTGTAGAAAGAATTGCATTGCATCCAACTATTTGAAATTGTTCATCCTACTCTTTTAAAAAGTCAGTTTAACTTAACTGAACGCAAATAGTAATTTAAACCAAATTCACCACCGAAAAGCTGCGCTTCAATTTAAGGTATAGTTAGAGCTACTTGTTTAGAGAGTTCTTTTAACGATCGAATTTTTTCCGTGTTAATTTAATTTTCAGATAATATAAGGATTTTATTCGAATAGTACATAAATTTCATATTAACGTTCTTTCTTTTCAATTTTTACATTCTCATTCATGAGAGTGTAATCGTAATGTAATCGTCCGAATTTTCGATCTCTTGTTTTTAACGGATCTTTACGTTTTGGCACTCACAGAGTCTGAAAATCATAAAATTTTGTCGGTGTCTGTCTGTCTATATGGCTATATGTCTGTATGTATGTCTGCATGTGTGTATGGTTACCTGAATGTTGTAGCCACGCTAACTTTTGAAGAATTAGTCGAATCGAGTCAGCCTTTGATAAACTTTTTAAGGGTCCTAAAATGAGGGTAAAGTTCGTTAACCAGATATTTCCAACCAACAAAAAAAATTTTAGAGCATTTTCAGAATTAGAAAAAAAAAATGTTTTTCAAGTTTCAGAAACTTTTGTCCATGTTTCTTTTAGATGGGAGAGAGGCTTGACAATTGTCCTCCTGAATTTTTTTATTTCGATAAAAATTCAGAAAGTTATATACTTTTCAACATTTTGAAAATTTACAAAAAATAAAAAAATGTATTTCTGATAGATTAAAAAATGTCAATGAAAATTTTTACTAGATATGAAATATATTTTTAAACTATCCTCATACAATTTTTTGATTCGATCAAAATTCAAAAAGTAAGAGCACGAAGAACTTTTCCGCTGCAGGACCAGATTATATCAAGAACTTCTGGTGGTAGAAGTTTACTTCTACACACCAACATTAAAATAAACTTCTTTTCGTCCTTTTTGTATTACTTATTTTAACAATGTAAATTATATTTAATAAGGAAATATAATTTTTAAAAACACTTTACCGAAAAACATACCAATTTCTCATATTCCGTTTCATTTTGTTTACATGGTTTTATTTTTCAAAAGCAATCGTCTGTATAACTTAGCTGTTAAGCGCAAAGCGCAAGTATCGCAATGAGAATGTAATCGTCAAGGCTGAGAAATAAAATTGAAAAAAAACAAATTTTAATTTCACTTTATGATTGTAGTTTATGAGGAGTTTGAATCACAGTTTTTGATTTGCGCGCTCAGACTGGGCGCATTTTCAGGGCAGCTGAGAATAGAAATTAGTGCAAAGTAAGGAGAAAATATTAAAGTCATCATCAAAAGTAAAAATTGTACATTATTTTGCAATATCTGAATAAGCAGTACCAGATCGAGGTACAGAAATAAATATAATATACATT
>JAABKJ010007769.1:0-11613 GCA_011634705.1 Andricus grossulariae
TGAAAATAAGTTTACAAATAAAAAAAGTGTCGGTAAGGTAGGAAGCCGGTCACGTGACCCACTCGTCACATGGCCTTGAGAGAATCATTTTTAAATATTCCCTTAAAATTAATTTACCAAATAAAACATTATTTAAATTTTCCCAGGAATTTTAAGAAAACTTTTTTATTCTCTTGAAATCTTCGAAATTCTCAAGGCAAAATGTTCGGTGAAATGTTCGGCAAAATTCTCTCCATTATTCTCGTTCAAAAAAAAAAAAACTTGATAAAATTTCAGACTAAAAGCCTTGAAACTTAATTCTGAAGCAAAAAAAATTTTTAAAGTCCGTTTTTAAAATATAAAAGCACAAAATTTCACATTTTTGACACTTTCTCCATGTATTTGAATAATTTTCGGCCTAAAGGTACAGCCAGTAGAAAATTAATCTTCTTCATTAAAAATTCAACTACTTGGTTGAAAGTTGAACTACTTTGTTCAAAATTAATTTCCTTGAATAAAAATTTAACTAATCTATTTCTCGCTGAAAATAGATTGTTTTTAGTTAAAAATTCAACTATTACATTTTTCACTGAGAATTAATCTTTTTTGGTTCAAATTTCAACTACTTGGTTAAATGTTGAACTAATTTGTTAAAAATTAATTTGATTGTTTAACGATTTTTTTATTTTGTTGAAAAATTCTTTTCTTTTTTAAAATTAATTTTTTTAACTGCAAGTTTAACTATTTCATTTTTGGTTTAAAATTGATGATCGAAATAATTAGTTAAAAATTCATTTTATTAGTTAAAGATCCATCTCTTTGGTTGAAGATTCAACTATTTTGTTCAAAATTCGTTTTCTTTTTTGTTAAAAATACATTTTTGGAACTGGAAATTTAACTGTTTCAGATTTGATTGAAAATATAATTGTTTTTAGTTTAAAATTTAACTAACTGGTTGAAAATAAACTTTTTTGTTCAAAATTCAAATTTTCGGGTTGCAAATTCGTCTTTTTGTCTTAAAAATTTAACTGTTTTGTTGAAAATTTGTCTTTTTGGGATAAAAATTCTATTATTAGGGTAGAAAATTTAACAATTTGGTTGACATTTTTTTTCTTTTGAAAGAAAAATCTTTTTTGGTTGAGGTTCTAAACATTTTTGTTGAAAATTTGTCTTTTTGGTTGAAATATCAACTATTACATTTTTCGTTCCGAATTCGTCTATTTTGGTCAAATTCGATTTTTTTTTTATTTTAAATTAACTCAGTTTTTAGCTAAATTATTAACTAGTATATTTTTCGTTGACATTTTCTTAAAAATTTCATTATTTTGTGGAAAATTCAACTATTTGGTTAAAAATGTAACTATTTTATCCAAAATGTATCCCTTATTTTCGCTTGAAAGTTCAACTATTAGGTTGTAAATATAAATGGCTAATATTTTTTTGTTGAAAATTCAACTATTTGGTTGAAAAATAATCTTTGGAGGTAGAAAATTCAACAATTTGGTTAAGAATTTAACTTATTATTTTTTTTTTAAATTCAACTGTTTCTTTTAAATATTCGTCCTTTGGGATTGGAAATACAACTTTGTAGGTTGAAAATTCAACTATGTGGTTAAGAATTCAACCACTCCGTTGAAAATTTGTATTAACTTTTTTTTTTTAATTTAATTATTTTGTTGAAAATTTAATTAGTTTATTAACAAGTCATATGTCAAATGTCTCCTAAACAATTCATATTTTTTGCTTCAGGATTCTACTATTTCTTTAAGAATACAACTGTTTGGTTAATAATTTTTTTAAATTCAACTATTTGGTTAAAAATTCAGCTTTGTAGATTGAAAATTCGACTATGTGATTAGGACTTCCACTATTTTGTTGAAAATTGAACTATTATGTTAAAAAGTCATCTTTTTAAAGAAATCAACTGTTTTTTTATTAATACTCGTACCTTTGGATAAACATTCATCTTTTTAGGTGATAAGTTCTTGGTAGCAAATTCATATTTTTATGTTGTAAATTTAACTATGTGGTTAAGAGTTCAACTATTTTGATGAAAATTCAACTATTTTGATGAAAATTCTACTATTTTGTTAAAAAGTCCTCTTTTTTCGGAAATTCAACTATTTTGTGGAATATTCGTCCCTCTGGATTGAAAAATCTAGTTTTTTAGTAGGAAAGTTTTTTATTGCAAATTTAACTGTCTTTTTAAAAAATCGTCTTTTTGGCTTGAGGTTTCTACTATTTGTTTAAAAATGCAACTGTTTCGTTGATGATTATTTTTTTTCTAATCCAATTATTTAGTTGAAAATTCATCTTTGTAGATTAAAAATTCGACAATGTGATTAAGAATTCCACTATTTTGTTGAAAATTTCATTATTTTGTTGAATGTTCAATTATTTTTTTTAAAAGTCGTTTTTTTCAAAAGTTATATTTTTTTTAAAGTTCAACTGTTTTTTTTAACTCGTCCTTCGAGAATAGAAATTGTTTGATTTATAATAATAATTTTTTTTTTAAATTCAACTATTTGATTGAAAATTCATCTTTTTTGGTAGAAAAGTTCTTATTTAAAATTCAACTGTCTTCTAAAAAATACGTCTCTTTGGCTTGAAGATTTAACTATTAGTTTAGAAATACATTCATATTATAAGTTTGAAAATCAATTGTTTTATAAAACATTCGACCTTTTAGCTTGAAATATTAACTTTTTCTTTTGAAAATGTGGAAAATGAAAGAATTATTCACCTATTATTCACCTATTTTCATAAAAAATCACCCTGTTTACCCTGTTTTGCGAAAATTTTGGAATTTTTGCCATTTAGCACAGACACAAACCATCGAAAGTTATCGATGCCGTTAAAAGTCGGTAAGAGGAATCTACAATATAATTACTATATTAATTAATTAATTAAGTAAAAAACATAATTAAAAGTGATTTTTAATTCGAAATGATATTATTTAACGGAATAGAAACTTCTAGTATATTCTGAATTAGAACAATGGTCCTTGAGTCGAAAATGGGTCGCACGTAAATCGTGAGTTCTCTTTATGCAAAGTTTCTGCAATCGAACTCAGAATTTGTGGTTAACACCAAAGTTTCTCTCCGGAAGCCGCCAAGAGCAAACAAACTACAACTCTCTGCCAACTTTCAAAATAACACCTCCATTATTTGATTTTAGGTAATTAAAGAATTTCAACCCCAAGAAAGAACAACATTATTATTGGATAAATCTTTCCCAATTTAGTGTTTAAATTTAATGAAGCATTCGATTTTTAATTAATTTATTATTTTAAGCTCACTAATCAAATAGGTTTAGTAACGATTTTTAAACTAAATGATTGAAAATCAGTAGGAAAATCGAACTATTTTTAGTTGAAAGTTAATTTTTGTTAATTGAAAAGCCTACTATTACACTTTTGGTTCACAATTCATCTTTTTTGTTTAAAAGTCGAAATACTTCGTGAAATATTTATTTTATTGGTTAAAGATTAAACTATTTTGTTGAAAATTCGTTATTTTTTTTTTCTTTTTGGAAATATATCGTTTTTACTTGAAAATTCAACCTTTGGTTGAAAATTGATCTATTTTGTTATAAATTCGTCTTTTTAGGCAGAAAATTAATATTCTTGATTGGAAATTTAACTGCTTGGTTGATAATAGAGCTGTTTTGTTGAAAATTCATTTTATTAGATACATCTATTTGGTCGAAAATTCAAATATTAGTTCAAAATTTAACTATTTTGTTGAAATTCTTTTTTTTTTAAATTAATTATTTTAACTGGAAATTTCACTAGTTTAGATAGTATACATATAAAATTCAATATTCATTTTATTGTTTAAAGATTAAACTATTTTGTTGAAACTTCCTTATTTTTTTATTGAAAATTGATCGTTTTTAATTGAAAATTCAACATTTGGTTGAAAATGTATCTATTTTATTATAAATTTGTCTTTTTTGGGTAAAAAATTAATATTCTTGATTAAAAATTTAACTGTTTGGTTAAAACTAGAGCTGCTTTGTTAAAAATTTATTTTATTAGTTAAAGATACATCTCTTTGGTCGAAAATTCAAATATTTGGTTCAAAATTTAACTATTTTGTTGAAAATTGTTTTTTTGTTGTTGTTGGAAATTAATTATTTTAACTGGAAACTTCACTAGTTTAAATAATATATATATATAATAATTCATCGTTTTTTGGTTGAAAGTCGAAACATTTTGTTCAATATTCATTTAAGTGTTTGAATATTAAACTATTTGATTGAAAATTCGTTTTTTTTTTAATTGAAAATTGATAGCTTTTACTTGAAAATTCAACATTTGGTTGAAAATTTATCTATTTTGTTATAAATTCGTCTTTTCTGATAGAAAATTAATATTCTTGATTTAAAATTTAACTGCTTGGTTGAAACTAGAACTGATTTGTTAAAAATTTATTTTATTAGTTAAAGATACATCTCTTCGGTCGAAAATTCAAATATTTGGTTCAAAATTTAACTACTTTGTTAAAAATGCGTTATTTTTCAATTGAAAATTGATCGCTTTTACTTGAAAATTCAATATTTGGTTAACAATGTATGTATTTTGTTATAAATTCGTCTTTTTTGGGTAGAAAATTAATATTCTTGATCGAAAATGTAACTGCTTGGTTAAAACTAGAACTGTTTATTAAACATTTATTTTATTAGTTGAAGATCTATCTCTTTAGTTAAAAATGGAACTATTCTCCCAAAAATTCGTTTTTTTCGGTCGAAGATAAAATTAAAAGAAAAATTTAACCATTCGATTATTGGTTGTAATTTAATCATTTTTATTTTAAAGTTCAACTATTTGATTGAAAAGAAACTTTTCTTTTGAAATATTAATTATTTTAGTTTTAATTTTAAAAATGATTAATTATGAAATATTTTTAGGTTGAAAATGCAACTTTTTTCTAAAGAACTCGCCGTTTTTGTTAAATTCCACAATTTGGTTGAAATTTTTTTTCTCTTTTAACTGAAAAATCTTTCCTGGTTGAAAATTCAACTTTTTTTGTCGTAATTTCGTGGTTTTGGTTGAGTTGAACTGTTTTTCATTTAAAATATTTTTTTTAGTTGGAATATCAACTATTGAATTTTTTTATTGAAAATTTATCGTCTTTAGTTAAAAATTAAATTATTAAATTTTTCATTGACCATTTATCTTTTTTGCTTAAAAATTCAACTACTAGGTTAAAAGTTCAACTACTTCGTTAAATATTGATTTTATTGGTTGAAGATTCAACTATTTATTTGAATTTTTTTTTATTGAAACTTAAGGTTTTGAACTGAAAATATTAACTTATTCTATTATTGCTGAAAAATTGATAGTTTGTATCTGAAAATTCAACATTTGATAAAAAATGTATGCGTTTTGTTGTAAATTCTTTTTTTTTTTTTGGTAGAAAATTAATATTCTTTATTGGAAATTTAACTGCTTGGTTGAAAGTTGCTTTGTTAAAAATTAATGTTATTATTTCAACTATTTGGTTGAAAATTAATTTTTTCTATCAAAGATTCGTAATATTATAGTTGAAAATTCATTTCTTTGTTTAAAAATTGAACTATTTTGGTGAAAATTCTTTTTTTTGGTTGACAATTAATTTTTTTAACTGAAAATTTAAATAGTAAATGTTTGGTTGAAAATGCATGCATTTTGTTGAAAATTCGTCTTTTGTGGTAGAATATTGATCTTTTTGGTGAAAAATTCATCTTTTTGATTGACAGTTCATTTCTTTCACTGAAAATTTAATTATTTGATTGAAAATTCATTTTGTATGGTTAAAAGTTAATTTTTACAACTCTAAAGATAGCTATTCCCTTTCAGGTTGAAAATTAATGTATTTTGGTGAAAATTCGTCTTTTTTGGGTAGAAAATTAATTTTGTTGGTTCACAATTCCTTTTTTTGTTAAAGAGTTATTATTTTAGTTGACAATTGATTTATTTAATTAAAAATTTAACTATTTTGTTGGAAATTTATGCTCATGTTTTGTTAAAAATTCATTTTATTATTTGAAGATCCATCTTTTCAAATAAAAATTGGACTGCTCTGCTGAAAATTCGCTTTTTTGAGTCAAAAATAATTTTTTTTAAAGCAAATTTAACCATTCGATTATTGGTTGTAAATTAATAGTTTTTATTTTAAAATTTATTTCATTAAAAATAAACTTTTTTGTTGAAACATTAAATACCTTATATTATATAAATATTAAATATTTTTGTGTTGAAAATTCAACTTTTTTCTAGAGATTTCGCCTTTTTGGTTAAATTAAAAAAATGGATGAATTTTTTTTTCTCTTTTAATTAAAAAATCTTTCCTGGTGGAAAATTTAATTATTCTGTCGAAAATTCATCTTTTTTATTGAATCCAACTGTTTTTGATGAAAATTTAAAATATTTTTTGGTAGAAATATCAACTATTAAATTTTTTGTTGAGAATTTATTTTTTTATTGAAAATTTAACAGCTTCATTGAAGTTTAATTTTGTTTGTTTTAAATTGGATAATTTGGTTGAAAATTTATATTTGTAGGTTAAAAATTAAACTATTTTGATGTAAATGCAAATGTTTGGTCTAATATTAATTTTTTAGTTTGTTGAAAATTCAACTATTTCGTTAAAAAATTATCTTTTCTGATTTAAAAGATATGATGATTTTCTTAAAAAAATCGACTTTTTAGCTTGAAAACCAACGTTATTTAACTGAATTTAATTTCTTTGCTTTTTAAATATTTTATTTAGTTCATTATTTTTGACTCTTTGTACTCAGAAATAAAATTTAAAAAAAACTTAATTCCACATGATCTTGTTAAAAGCATCACAGAACCCTTAATTTGGTATAATTTTGTGAATATTTTCTCTGTCCCTTTGTATTTCCATTTTTTTACATTCCTCATAGCCGAGAGCCATTTCTCACAGTCATTAGTTTAGCCATTTCCCACAGTCATTATTTTAACACGTATTTCCCATAAGAAAATAATATTTTTTGTAAATATTATTCAGAATCGTCAATATTAGCTGAATCGAGTTGAAACTCAACATTTCTGTTCAAAAGTAGCCATAAAATACGAATAAAATATTACTTTTTAGATATCACCCCCATAAGTCTGTTTTACAGGGTCCCCTAAGAAACCCCATAAGTGGAAAAATGGGTTTTGTGAGTTTTTGGCGATAATTATGATATTTTGCAGCGTTTTTATTGCTAATTCTTTCTACTGCATAAAATACTTCTTTATACTGATAATTAAATTTGAACAATTATTAATTGACAATTAATAAACAATTTAATTAATTTAAGCAATTTATTATTGTTTTTAGAAATTTTATCTTAGAATAGAGACATAAAGTCGCGCAGGTTTTTCAAAAACTTTCCACTTTTTGTCCAATGTTCAATTAGAGTGAGGCAACAGTTAATTCATGTTAATAAAAATAATTGTTCAAAAAATTTATTATAATAGTTAATAATATTATCTTCAAATAATGCTAGAAATTGCGATTTTTTTTTAATTCTCAACTTTTTGAGTCCACTTTTCGTTTGGAGTGAGTTAATATTTAATTCAATTCAGAAAAATTATTGTTTAAACAAATTATTATTGTTCATAACTATTTTCTCTCAGATAAATGCTAAAAAGTTGCGGTTTTTTTCTAAACTCTTAAACTTTTTGTCTACTTTTTACTTAGTGAGGTAATAATTAGTGCGAGTTAATAAACATTATTGTTTAAATAATTTATTATTGTTTATAACAATCTTCTCCTGTAGTAATGTTAGATAGCTGCGGTTTTTTCTGAAATTTTCAACAGTTTGTCTACTTTGTACTTAGAGTGAGGTAATAATTAATAGAATTTAACACACCTAATCGCTTAAACAAATTATTATTGTTTATAACTATCTTCTCCTACATTGATGTGAGAAAGTTGCAGTTTTTTTGAAATGTTTAAATTTTCTTTGCTTTTTTAGTTATGAACAAATAATAAAAAAAACATTAGAATCATATTTTGAACAATCTCTTTTCCTTGTGTATGATAGCTTTTTTGTTAAAATTAATTTCTTTTAAACATTGAAAAAAGAGCAAAAATAATTCACTTAAAACAATCCAGTAATATTTAAAAAATTATTCTTGTTGAGGCTCATTTATTATTTGTTCATAAATAAAAAGTCAAAGAAAAACTAAAGATTTCAGAAAAAAGCAACTTTTTAGAATATCTATAAGAAAAGATAGTTATAAACAATAAGAAATTGTTTAAAAAAGCATGTTTGTTAACTTGCATGAATTATTAGCTCACTAAGTGAAAAGCGGACAAAAAGTTGGTGAGTTAAAAAAAAATCGCAACTTTTTAGCACTTATCTAAGAAAAGATAGTTATAAATAAGAATAAATTGTTCAAACAACTATGCTTGTTAATTTGCATTATTTATTAACTTAATAAGATAAAGTGGGTAAAAAGTTAAGAATTTCAGAACAAATCGCAACTATCTAGCATTAATAAAGAAGATAGTTATATAAAATAGCAAATTGTTTAAATAATTATTTTTGATAAATAGAATTAATTATTAACTCACTCAAGTAATAAGCAGACAATTAATTGAAAATTTCAGTAAAAGCCGCAACTTCCTAGCATTATTAAAATAGAATATTATTAAAATTAATAATAACTTGTTTAAACAATTAATTTTGGTAACTTTAATTAATTTTTTTACCTCAATCTAATTGAAAATTGGACTTATGGAAAATACGTGTAGCATAAAAATGAAAAAAACAAACTTTGGACCACCCTAATGTGCTATTAAAATATTTTTTTTAATTTTATTTTAAGAAATTTTGTTTTATAATTGAAAGAATGTTTATTTTTGATCAGTGAACTTTGTTAAATTCGAATTCACATTCAAGAGATTTTTAAAATCGCAAATTTAGCTTTCCAACTATTTTGCGTTTAATTTTGAGCCCTTTCAATTATCAACTCTTTAAATTTAAGCAATTTTAATTTTTAGCGTTTTATTTGGGGTAATTTTTGTTTTTAAATTTCGGTACTTTAATTTTTGATGTTTTGAAAATTACAAAGTTTCTAATATATTCTGTTGAAAAGTAATGATTTTAGGTTCGAATAAATAACATTTTTAATTCATTTTGTGCGTTTAAAAATTTTTAATATCACTTTTTTCGAAAGATTTTGGACGCTTTCAAGTTTTAATTAATTGAAATCCTATTTATTATATGTCATAAAAATCTCCCAATCATTTTTGTTAACAATCTGATTGGCTTTTCATTATTTAAAAAGTTATTATTTAAAAAAAATATATTTAAAAGTTATTTAAAATTATTATTTGAAAGTTGAAATTATTTAATATTTCAAATTATTTAAAAGTTAAAAAAAAAAAGTTTTTAAACGTTTTTAAAAGCATTATTTAAAAGTTGATTTATACCTTAAATTTGACATTTTGAAAATTAAATATACAAATTAGAAAACATTATAACATTAATTTTTATATTACATAACTAATACATTATTGAAAATATATAAATGTTCCATGTTAGTGTCTTTTGCTGGAAATTAGTATTTTAATATAAAATCAAAAAGTTTCGAAGAAAATTTACAATTCTAAACAATTTTCTGTTATGTCCGTGTTTTTTTATCGAACATTATTAGTATTTTTAATAAAGAAATTACTGGATTTCAAAGAATATTTACAATTTTTCAGCAACTTTAGTTTATATTGGTATGTTTCACCCTAAATTTTTATTTTTAAACAAAAATAATTAGATTTAAATCCAATGAGTTTAGTTTAAATTAATAAAATTTATAAGCTTGAACAACATTTCAGATTGTCTAATTGCTTTTCGTCTAAAATTAACATTTTTATTGAAAAAATAATGAGATTTTGAAGAAGATTAATAATTTTTGAACAATTTGACTTTACGTTGACGTTTTACATCGAAAATTGGTATTTAAAAAAAATCCATATAAGTTGAACAAGATTTAGAAGCTTTGAACAATTTTGACATATGTTCATGTTTTTCGCTGGAAATTGGTATTTTTGATAAAAAAATTTATATTTCAAAAAAGATTCATAACTTTTTAGGTTCAAAAAAAAGATTTACAATCTGAAAAAGATTTGTTATTTTATGTTAGGTTGATTTTTTCGTTTAAAATTGTTATTGTTAATAAAAAAATCTTTAGATTACAAAGAATCTTCATAATATTAGTATACTAATAAGTTATTTTTGCATTTTTCACCATAAATAGGTTTTATTAAACAAAAATCATTTGACGTCGTTAAATTTTAAGTAAAAAAAATTAATTAAAAAAGGCATTTTAATCAAAAAAGTGAAATTTTCATTCAAAGAGATGAACGTTCAACTACAGTGATGAATTTTCCGACTCAACTAACGAAATGTCAACAAATACAGATTTTTCATACAAGTAAGAAAAATAATTTCATACAAATTGTTGAAATTTCAACCCAAAAATATGAATTTTCAACAAAATAGTTTCGTTTTCAACCAAAGATATGAACAGTTGACAAAAAAAAAATTTTAACAAAGTAGTTCAAATTTCACACAAGTATTTGAATTTTCAATTTAAAAATATCAATTTTCAACAAAATAATTAAACTTTCAACCAAAGAGATGAATTTTCAAGTGAAACAGAAAAAAAAAACTAAAAATGATCAATTTTTAACCAAAAATGGAAAAGTTAAATTTTCAGTAAAAAAATTAATTAAAAAAAGGAATTTTCAACAAAATAGTCAACTTTTCATCGAAATAATTAAACTTTCAATCACAATGATGAATTTTCGAACTCAACTTACAAATTTTCATCAAAGATTTTCCAATCAAGAAGGATAAATGAGTTCATGCAAATTATTAAAATTTACGCCAAAAGACATATTTTCTATAAAACAGTTAAATTTTCAACTTGGAAATATGAATTTGCAACAAAATAGTTACATTTTCAACCAAAGAGATGAACTTTCAACACAAAAAATAAAGTTTCAACAAATTAGTCCAACTTTTACGCAAGTAGTTGAATTTTCAATTAAAGAAGGTCGATTTGCGAACAACTCCTTGGTTAAAAGTTTAAACTCTTTTGTTAAAAATTAATTTTTATCGTTGAAGATTCATAATTTTCATTGAAAATTAATCTCTGATTGAAAATTCAACTACCTTGTTGAAAATCATTTTTTCTAACTGAAAATTTAACTATTCCAGTTGAAAGTTTTACTATTTTGTTGAAAATTCTTATTCTATTTTTGGTAAAAAGTGAATCTATTTTGGATGAAAATTGAACTATTTGGTTGATAATTGATCCTTTTTATTTAAAAATTGAACTATTTGGTTGGAAATTTTTGTTTCTTTTTGGTATAAAATTCAACTATTATTCCAGTTGAAGATTCATCATTTTAGTTGAAAATCCATCACATTGGTTGAAAATTGATCTGTTTGGTTCAAAATCTGTTTTTTTGTTGTTGTTAGAAGATTAATTTGTTTAACTTACCATTTAACTATTTCACTTTTTGTTGTAAATTCATGTTTTTGCTGAAAAATTCAACTATTGGTTAAAAATTTATCATTTTCAGTTGCAAATTCTACAATCTGGTTGCAAATTCATATACTGTGTTGAAA
>JAABKJ010007770.1:0-11612 GCA_011634705.1 Andricus grossulariae
GCCCGGTATCCCAGAGTCACCGTTTAAGACACCTCACCCAGGTGCCATTCAGCTTTCGGCACGGTTGCTACGCCTCCTCTTAGGGGTTATTCCTTCAGGACCATCCCTGGACAATTGTACGCGACTGCTTATTAATTATTGTAACCATATACAGCAGATACCCTTGGTACGGGGACCCTCTATCCGCAACCCGAGGACGCGTTCTGTGGCTTTTTCATAGGCCATTCAGTTCTATTCCAAAGGAATAGAAAGAGAGCGTGTTTATATATATAAAAGTCGGACAACAATACCGACAACCCTATATTTGGGGGGGGAGCCAATCAAGACAGTGTCAATACGATGGACCGACAAAATCTCAATACTTTTGAGTGGACGGATTGACTGAGGAACGACCTGCTGTAGTGCTACGATACCAGTATAGCCCTGAGAGGCATGGTTACATGGCGTGTCTGCATGCTATATGGTGCGAGAAATACGCAGAGCTCTCGCACTTTTTTCATCAGCTTTTGCGGAACCGTGTCAATGACCATCTGAGAAGGGGATATATAAATGGAGCGCTTACTCTACCGCAGCCAGAACAAGCTGGCAACAGAGAAAGTGAGGAGACACTAAGACCATCCGTGGGCAGGCATCCAATAGAGGAAGAGTGATGCTGGAGGAACAGGAGAAACATCAACATCCAGGTTTTTCTCAAGCCCAAAAATGTGGTTTAACATGATGACGAGCTTCGCGGAGAATTTTTCCATAGAGTTCCAACTCTGAACCACCAACAGTAGTGTGTATTATGTATCAAGAACTTTGGCGGATGCAAGCCGTAAAACGAACCCAACGGCTGCTCGTAAGACCAAAAGCCGAATGCATTGACTCAGCAGGAAAGTAGACTGGACAAGAAAGTACGCGTCTCGCATTCAGTGTGTGATTGACTACATAACATCTGGCTGAAATTTCACTCCCAGGGTCCGACAATTCGCGCGCGAACTGCGGATCCGTTTCTACACACTCAACCAGTCCAAGCTGCTGACCATCGAGCATCATATTGTTGACAGAGTACAAGTATTATCTTACGCTTCACTAAGACAAATGCTTCTTGGAATCAAATAAATTCTTTCTTTGATATATGATCAAACCAATACCTTATTGAATTGATAAATTTTTTTTGATTAAAAACAAAATTATTTGGTTCTCTGATTCATCTCGACTCTGACTCATATCGACTCCTACAAGACCCTTCAGCGACTATCGAGCTCCCGCCCAAACGAGAGGTGTTCGAGGCATTTTGAAGGGAAGGCTACAAAGTTCAACACCCACTAAATGCAGATACAAAGAACATAAATAGCTTCAAGGAGCTGTGCAGTGCACTCATGACACCTCAGGAGGAATACCCACCTATAACTACCGAGGAGATGAAAAATGTATTAGGAGACATGATGAACTGTTTCGCTCCGGGACCAGATGCTATCAAGACCTTCTGGTGGAAAACGTTTCCTTCAACCCACCAGCATCTGGCCCGCAATTCCACATTGCATCTAAAGTCTAAAGAGCCTATTTTGGAGTGGTTGGTGAAAGGACGCAACTGTGCTCCCTGCGAAGTTGGGCACTTGCCTGGACCTAAGAATTATAGGCCAATAATTTGTTAGAACACGCTGTGTGAGATCTTTACACATACGCTAAATGATAGGATCGTTTGGACAATCAGACTTGCGTGGAGAGAGATGTACGAATAACGTGGGTCGAAAACGAGGTAACAGGCTGCCCAGAAAACCAGCTAATTTACAGATGAGTCTGCAAAGACAAAGCAGCCATCAGCGCGCCCTGACGATGGCCTGGATTGACTGCCGGGAAGCTTTCACTTCAACCTTCCATAGACTCATCATCTATCTGTTGGAAAGATTAACAGTTCATCCACACATCGTGAAGTTCATAGAGAGATTAATTCCGCTTAAAAAAATCAGACTTACTTTACCATCTCGAGAACATAGTGTATCGCTATACAACACGTTGACGCTAGAGAGACTTGTGCATACTTGGGCCTGCCAAAAAGCCGTATTCAGGACGTAACACCTATACAAACAGAAACAAACGTCTTATCTGACAGATTTGGTCCTATGAGCTGGCCGCGAGGAACAAAGTAGCTGCAACGAACGTGCTTGCCATGCCATGCCGGTAGTACGCTATTCATTTGGAGTGGTTCCATCGACGAAGGACGAGCTCAGATCCTTCTATATCGGGCCACAAAAGGTTGTGCACATAAACAAAAGCATGCACCTTAAGTCGTCTGTTCTGCGACTTTACATCTCACGCAGTCAAGGTGGTCGCGAAATACTGAACCTCGAATGTCTTCACAACATGATTTTTCTGGATACAGTACATTTAATCGTAAACGGACGAGACCCTCTTCTTAAAATGGTCAGGAAACACGAATAAGTGGAAAATGAGCATTTCTGTACAAAGTAGCGGAGAAGGCTACTGAAACACTTGGCCTTGACTTTTATCTCAGGGTTGTGTAAAATGAATCAAACATTATCCACCTCGAGTAATCACTCCTGAAGGCCTGGATCAAGAGAGCAGAGCGGAAAAACTGTCGCCAATAGCTCCTTGACAAGAGGTTGCACGGAATCCTCCACATAAATGTGAAGGATCAGTCGATGTCGTATGAGCTAACGATTGCTTTCCTCAAATCATCCGAATTGAAGTTAGGCATGTCATGCACACATTGAGCACCTAGGACACATACTATCTATAGTTGTCGAACCCATGCGGGAATGATGTACACGCAAAGGCACAATGCAGTACTAATAGTGCCTTATTACCATCTCTGTCACTCTTACAGCATTAGCTCTGATACCGCTCCACCAAACGCTCCTAGGAAAATAGAGTCAATTGTCGAAAATGAGAAGTGCTGCATATATTAGAGCCTTATATTCTTGACAATCGTTTCTTTCGCGCACTTGAGGCCCGACATAGTTCTCCTTGACTTCGATAAACAAACCATGTTCATTATCGAATTTTCGGTACCAGCCGACAAGAATATCACAGCCAAAGAGAATAAGAAGAAAGTGAGGTATAAAGACCTTAGAAGGAATTTGTGACGAGTACACCTGGAATAATCTGTTAAGCTAGTCGTCCTGTTCATCGTTGCTCTTGGATGTGGATATCGATCTCTGGAAGAATTTTTTTAAAAAGGAGCTATATTTAAATAGAATGATTATTTATATGCTAAATTAATTTCAAATTTTTTAACAATACCGATGCGGAGATGATTAATGTCAAAGTTGACTACTTTAACACGCAATTCATGGGCAATGCATAGGCACTTTCAACATTTGAAATTGGAGTAATTAAACGCTCTGGTATAGAAATTAAAAAAATGTCTGTGTTTGTGCTGCTTGAAAATACAAATTTTCGGACAAATCATCAAACTTTTCTTACGTGTAGTTTCATAGGTAATCTAATGAAAAACATTGATGTTGCACGATCTACGAGTCTGCCGCTGGCAGAGCAGTGGTGACTATACGTATACACACATGCTACGAATTCTAAGTCAGTAGCGCACTGAAATTATCATAATGCTGACCCGTGAAATTTTTTCAATATAGCATGGCTCGACGGTGCCCTACGGACTTTACTATTTGTACGGGGATGGGACTTGGATATGACCTTAATAGCCTGAAAAGCATCTCTGCGTGTCACCTAAATGCTAAGACACTTTCAGGGAAAATGCAGAAGGCTATTGCCCTTCGGTCCGTCTGTGTCCTCACGGTGCACGAGACTTTTGCTGGATTATCGTATTGAGTCCATCTTCGACTGTAACCATCTGCCTCATGGTCGTGAGACGTGGTTACAGCAGAAATATTTCCGCGATTTTACCGGGAGCAAGTGCAATTTTGTAGAATGACACCAGCTCTCGTTGAAATTCCGCAGTTGAAAATAAGAGAATGAAAATAAATACAAAAAAATTCTAGAAAAAGGCATTCGCAAGAATCGAGAATCTAACCCTAACCGCCTCCGTTTATAAACCGTGCGCGCTACTACTAGGGTAGCGAATATTAGAATTCATTTCTAACCACAAAAGAGGATCACTCATACATTAGAAATAATATAATTATTCATAGTATTCTTTCAAAACAGTGTAGACATTTAGACAGTGTGGATCAGTGAAATTGAAATGAGAACCTTATGCACGTAAAGCCATCTCCCGCGGTAGCGACAATGCCACATCGCACGTGGGAAAATTCTACGGAAAGCGTTCTACGGAAATCCCACGTGAAATTCCATGCGGAAATTCCACATGTAAATTCCATACGGAAATCCTACAAACATTTCTACAAACTATTTTTGGACTAAGTTTGACTTCCAGAGATGAGCTGCGCTCCCGAAAATCACACTCCGGATATCACACTTTTGCACTAGCTATGAGAACAACATCTTCGAAAAAATTACGTCACCCACGTTAAATCCTTGCATCAACTGTGGGTTCTTCAAGGAAACAAGATTGAACGAATGACTTAGGTTTAAAAACCACATCTTCTCCGGGAAATTATGGGTTTTACATTATTTTAGGGTGCTTAGAACCGGCTTCTCGAGGTCACGAGATCCAGCCAATGGTCCAGGTGTAAAAATCACATCTTCTCCAGGGAAGTCTGGGGTTTACATTATCTTAGGGCCCCAAGAGTGGGTTTCTCGAGGTCACGAGATCCAGCCAATGCTCCAGATGTGAAAAACACATCTTCTCCAGGGAAGTCCGGGGTTTATATTACCTTAGGATACTAAGAGTGGGTTCCTTGAGGTCACGAGATCCAGCCAATGCTCCTGGTCTGAAAAAAACATCTTCTCCAGGGAAGTCTGACTTTTACATTACCTTCGGGTACTAAGAGTGGGTTCCTCGAGGTCACCAGATCCAGTCAATGCCCAGGTGTAAAAAAACACATCTTCTTGAGGGAAGTCTGGGCTTTAAATTACTTTTGGGTGCTTAAAGTGGGTTTCTCGAGGACAAGAGATCCAGCCAATGCTCCAGGTGTAAGAAAACACATCTTCTCCAGGGAAGTCCGGGTTTTACATTACCTTACGGTACGTAGAGTGGGTTCCTCGAGGTCACGAGATCAAGCCAATGCTGCAGGTGTAAAAAACACACCTTCACCAGGGAAGCCTGGGCTTTACATTTACGTAGGGTACTAAGAGTGGGTTCCTCGAGCTCGCGAGAGCCAGCCAATGCTCCAGGTGTGAAAAACACATCTCCTCCAGGGAAGTCTGGGTTTAACATTACCATAGGGTTCTTAGAGTGGGTTTCCTGAAGTCACGAGACCCAGCCAATACTTTACGTGTAAAAAACACATCTTCTCCAGAAAAGTCTGGGATTTACATTACCTGAGTGTACTAAGAACGGGTTTCTCAAGGTCACGAGATTCAGGCAATGTTCCAGGTGTAAGAAACACATCTTCTCCGGGAAAGTTTGTGTTTTACATTACTTTATGGTGCTCATAGTCGGTTCCCCGAGATCGCGATATCAAGCCAATGCTCCCAGTGTAAAAAAACATCTTCTCCAGTAAACTCTAGGCTTAACATTACCTTAGGGTACTAAGAGTGGGTTTCTTAAGTCACGAGATCCAGAAAATGCTCCAATTGTAAGAAGCACATCTTCTCCAGGAAAGTCTGGGCTTTACATAACCTTATGGTACATAGAGTGGGTTCCCTGAGGTCACGAGATCCAGTCAATGCTCCTGGTGTAAAATACATCTCTTTCAGGGAAGTCTGGGTTTCACATTACCTTTGGGTACTAAGAGTGGGTTCCTCGAGGTCACGAGATCCAGCCAATGCTCCAGGTGTAAAAAACACATCTTCTCCAGGGAAGAATGGGTTTTACATTACCTTAGGGTACTAAGAGTGGGTTCCTTGAGGTCACGAGATCCATCCAATGCTCCAGGTGTAAAAAACACACCTTCTTGAGGGAAGTCTGGGCTTCAAATTACTTTTGGGTACTTAAAGTGGGTTTCTCCAGGTCACGAGATCCAGCCAATGCTCCGGGTGTAAAAAACACATCATCTCCTGGGAACTCTGGTTTTAACATTACCTTAGGGTATTTAGAGTGGGTTCTTCAAGGTCACGAGATCCAGCGAATAATCCAGGTGTAAAAATCACATCTTCTCCGGGGAATTTAGGGTTTTACATTACTTTAGGGTGCTCAGAATGGGTTCATCCTGGTCACGAGATCCAGCCAATGCTCGAGATGTAAAAAACACATTTTCTTGAGGAAAGTCTGGGCTTTACCTTACCTTGGGGTACTTAGAGCCGGTTCCTCGAGGTCACGAGAACCAGCCAATGCTCCAGGTGTAAAAAAGACATCTTCTTCAGCGAAGTCTGGGTTTAACATCACCTTAGGGTACTAAGAGTGGGTCCCTTGAGGTCACGAGATCCAGCCAATGCTCCAGGTGTAAAAGACACATATTCTGGAGGGAAGTCTGGGTTTAACACCACCTTAGGGTACTAAGAGTGGGTTCCTCGGGGTCACTAGAGCCAGCCAATGCTCCAGGTGTGAAGAACAAATCTTCTCGGGGGAAGTCTGTGCTTTAAATTACTTTTGAGTGCTTAAAGTGGGTTTCTCGAGGTCACGAGATCCTGCCAATGCTTCAGGTGTGAAAAAAAATCCTCTCGAGGGAAGTCCGTGCTCTAAATTACTTTTGGGTGCCTAAAGTGGGTTTCTCGAGGTCAACAGATCCTGCCAATGCTTTAGGGGGAAAAAAACACCTACTCCAGAGTAATCTGGGTTTTAGATTACTTTAGGGTACGTAAAGTGGGTTCCTCGAGGTCACGAGATCCAGCCAATGCTCGAGATGAAAAGAACACATCTTCTCCAGAAAAGTCTGTTCTTTACTTTACCTTAGGGTGCTTACAGTGGGTTCTTCGAGGTCACGAGATCCAGCCAATGCTCCAGGTGTAAAAAACACATATTCTTGAGGGAAGTCTGCCTTTAACATCACCTTAGGGTACTAAGAGTGGGTTCCTTGAGGCCACGAGATCCAGCCAATGCTTCAGGTGTAAAAGATACATCTCCTTGAGGGAAGTCTGGGTTTAACATTACCTTAGGGTACGTAGAGTGTGTTCCTCGAGGTCACGAAATCCAGCCAATGCTCCAGGTGTAAAAAACACATCTTCTCTAGGGAAGACTGGGTTTTGCATTACCTTAGGGTACTAAGAGTGAGTTCCTTGAGGTCACGAGATCCATGCAATGTTCCAGGTGTAAAAAACACATCTTCTTGAGAGAAGTCTGGGCTTTAAATTACTTTTCGGTGTTTAAAGTGGGTTTCTCCAGGTCACGAGATCCAGCCAATGCTCCAGGTGTAAAAAACACATCATCTCCTGGGAAGTCTGGGTTTAACATTACCTTAGGGTATTTAGAGTGGGTTCTTCGAGGTCACGAGATCCAGCGAATAATCCAGGTGTAAAAATCGCACCTTCTTCGGGGAATTTAGGGTTTTAAATTACTTTAGGGTACGTAAAGTGGGTTCCTCGAGGACACGAGATCCAGCCAATGCTCGAGATGTAAAAAGCACATCTTCTCCAGAAAAGTCTGGTCTTTACTTTACCTTATGGTGCTTACAGTGGGTTCTTCGAGGTCACGAGATCCACCCAATGCTCCAGGTGTAAAAAACACATCTTCTTGAGGGAAGGCTGGGTTTAACATACCTTAGGGTACTAAGAGTGGGTTCCTTGAGGTCACGTGATCCAGCCAATGCTCCAGGTGTAAAAGACACATCTTCTAGCGGGAAGTCTGGGTTTAACATTACCTTAGGGTAATTAGAATGGGTTTCTCGAGGTCACAATATCCAGCCAATGCTCCGGGTGTAAAAAACACATCATCTCCTGGGAAGTCTGGGTTTAACATTACCTAAGGGTATTTAGAGTGGGTTCTTCGAGGTCACGATATCCAGCGAATAATCCAGGTGTAAAAATCACATCTTCTCCGGGAATTTAGGGGTTTACATTACTTTATGGTGCTTAGGGTGAGTTCCTCTAGGTCACGAGTTCCAGCGAATGCTCCAGCTGTAAACTAAACATCTTCTCCAGGGAATTCTGTGCTTTACATTAACTTAGGGTACTAAGAGTGGGTTCCTTGAGGTCACGAGATCCAGCCAATGCTCCAGGTGTAAAAGACACATCTTCTTGAGGGAAGTCTGGGTTTATCATTACCTTAGGGTACTTAGAGTGGGTTCCTCGAGGTCACAATATCCAGCCGATGCTCTAGGTGTAGAGAAAACACATCTTCTCGAGGGAAGTCTAGGTTTCACATTAGCTTAGGGTACGTAGAGTGGGTTCCTCGAGGTCACGAGATCCAGCCAATGCTCCAGGTGTAAAAGACACATCTTCTGGAGGGAAGTCTGGGTTTAGCATTACCTTAGGGTACTTAGAGTGGGTTCCCCGAGGTCACAATATCCAGCCAATGCTCTAGGTGTAGAGAAAACACATCTTCTCCAGGGAAGTCTAGGTTTTACATTAGCTTAGGGTACGAAGAGTGGGTTCCTCGAGGTCACAAAATCCAGCCAATGCTCCAGGTGTAAAAGACACATCTTCTGGAGGGAAGACTGGGTTTTACATTACCTTAGGGCACTAAGAGTGGGTTCCTTGAGGTGACAAGGTCCAGCCAATGCTCCAGGTGTGAAAAACAAATCTTCTCGAGGGAAGTCCGTGCTCTAAATTACTTTTGGGTGCTTAAAGTGGGTTTCTCGAGGACACGAAATCCAGCCAATTCCCCAGGTGTAAAAAACACATCTTCTCCAGGGAGGTCTGGGTTTAACATTACCTTGGGCTATTTGGAGTGGGTTCTTCGAGGTCACGAGCTCCAACGAAAGCTCCAGGTGTGAAAATCACATCTTCTCCGGGGAATTTAGGGGTTTCCATTACGTTAAGGTGTTTAGAGTGGGTTCCTTGAGGTCACGAGATTCAGCCAATGCTCCAGGTGTAAAAAACACATGTTCTTGAGGAAAGTCTGGGATTAACATCACCTTAGGGTACTTAGATTCTGTTCCTCTAGGTCACGAGATCCAGCTAATGCTCCAGGTGTAAAGTAGACATTTTCTCCAGGGAATTCTGGGTTTTACATTACCTTAGGGTACTAAGAATGGGTTCCTTGAGGTCGCGAGATCCAGCCAATGCTCCAGGCGTAAAAAACACATCTTCTTTAGGGAAGTGTGGGTTTAGCACCACCTTAGGGTACTAAGAGCTGGTTCCTTGAGGTCACGAGATGCAGCCAATGCTCCAGGTCTAAAAACCACATCTTCTTTAGGGAAGTCTGGGTTTTACATTACCTTAGGGTATTAAGAGTGGGTTCCTCGTGATGACGAGATCCTGCCAATGCTTCAGGTGTAAGAAAAACACATCTTCTTCATGAAAGTCTGTGCTTTACATTAACTTAGGGTTGTTAGAATGGGTTCCTCGAGGTGACGAGATCCAGTCATTGCTCCAGGTGTAAAAAACACATCTCCTCCTGGTAAGACTGGGCTTTAAATTACCTAAGGGTACTAAGAGTGGATTCCTCGAGGTCACGAGATCAAGCCAATGCTCCAGGTGTAAAAAACACATCATTTCCAGGGAAGTCTAGCTTTTACATTACCTTAGGGTACTACGAGTGGGTTCCTTGAGGTCACGAGTGCCAGCCAATGCTCCAGGTGTGAAAAACACATCTTCTCGAGGGAAGGCTGGGCTTTAAATTACTTTTGGGAGCTTAAAGTGGTTTTCTCGAGGACCCGAGATCCAGCCAATTCCCCAGGTGTAAAAAAAACATCTTCTCCAGGGAGGTCTGGGTTTAACATTACCTTGGGGTATTTGGAGTGGGTTCTTCGAGGTCACGAGATCCAGCCAATGCTCCAGGTGTAAAAAACACATCTTCTCGAGGGAAGTCTAGGTTTCACATTAGCGTAGGTACGTAGAGTGAGTTCCTCGAGGTCACGAGATCCAGCCAATGCTCCAGGTGTAAAAGACACATCTTCTGGAGGGAAGTCTGGGTTTTACATTACCTTAGGGTAGTAAGAGTGGGTTCCTTGAGGTGAGAAGGTCCAGCCAATGCTTCAGGTGTGAAAAACAAATCTTCTCGAGGGAAGTCCGTGCTCTAAATTACTTTTGGGTGCATAAAGTGGGTTTCTCGAGGTCACGAGATCCAGCCAATGCTCCAGGTGTGAAAAAGACATCTTCTCCAGCGAAGTCTGGGGCTTATATTACCTTAGGGTACTAAGAGTGGGTTCCCTGAGGTCACGAGATCAAGCCAATACTCCAGGTGTAAAAAGCACATCTTCTTGAGGGAAGCCTGGGTTGAACATCACCTTAGGGTGAGATCCAGCCAAAGCTCCAGGTGTAAAAGACACTTCTTCTTGAGGCAAGTCTGGGTTTAACATTACCTTAGGGTACTTAGAGTGGGTTCATCGAGGTCACAATATCCAGCCAATGCTCTAGGTGTAGAGAAAACACATCTTCTTGAGAAAAGTCTGGGTTTAACATCACCTTAGGGTACTAAGAGTGGGTTCCTTGAGGTCACGAGATCCATCCGATGCTCCAGGTGTAAAAAACACAACTTCTGGAGGGAAGTCGGGGTTTAAGATTACCTTAGGGTAATTAGAGTTCCTTCCTCGAGGTCAAGGGATCCAGCCAAAGCTCCAGGTGTAAAAAACACATCTTCTTGAGGGAAGTGTGGGTTATACATTATCTTAGGGTACTTAGAGTTGGCTCCTCGAGGTCGCGAGATCTAGCCATTGCTCCTGGTGTAGAAAAGACATCTTCTCCAGGGAAGTCTCTGTTTTACATTACCTTAGGCTACTAAAAGTGGGTTCCTCGAGTTCACGAGATCCAGACAATGCTCCAGGTGTAAGAAACGCATCCTCTCTGGGGAAGTCTGGAAGTTACATAACCTTAGGGTACTAAGACTGGGTTCCTCAAGGTCACGAGATCCAGCCAATGCTTGAGGAGTAAAAAAACATCTTCTCGAGGGAAGTCTCGGCTTAAAATTACTTTTGGAAGCTTAGAGTGTATTCCTCGAAGCCACTAGATCCAGCCAATGCTCAATGTGTAAAAACAACATCTTCTCCATGAAAGTCTGGGTTTTGCATTACCTTAGGGTACTCGAGTGGGTTCCTCGAGGTAAGGAGATCCAGCCAATGCTCCAGGTGTAGAAAACACATCTTCTCGAGGGATGTCTGGTCTTTAAATTACATTTGGGAGCTTAGAGTGGGTTTCTCGAGGTCACGAGATCCAGCGAATGCTCAAAGTGTAAAAAACACATCTTCTCCAGGGACGTCTGGGTTTTACATTACCTTATGTTTTAGGTTTTACATTACCTTATCCAATGCTCCAGGTGTAAGAAACACATCTTCTTGAGGGAAGTCTGGGCTTTGAATTACTTTTGAGTGCACAAAGTGGGTTCCTCGAGGTCACGAGATCCAGCCAATGCTCCAGGTGTAGAAAACACATCTTCTCGAGGGAAATCTGGTCTTCAAATTACTTTTGGGAGCTTAGAGTGGGTTTCTCGAGGTCACGAGATCCAGCGAATGCTCGAAGTGTAAAAAACACATCTTCTCCAGGGACGTCTGGGTTTTACATTACCTTATGTTTTAGGTTTTACATTACCTTAT
>JAABKJ010007771.1:0-11612 GCA_011634705.1 Andricus grossulariae
GATCGAATGTGAAAATCAATATTCATTACGAAAATTCCCTGTCCCAAAGTGAAAATTATAATTCTTTACGGAAATTCCCTGTCCCCAATAAGTAATAATTATAATTCTTTTAGAAATTCCCTATCCCAAAGTCTAAATTATAATTTTTTATGGAAAATCCTTGATCGAATGTGAAAATCAATATTCATTACGAAAATTCCCTGTCCCAAAGTGAAAATTATAATTCTTTACGGAAATTCACTATTTCAAAGTATAAATCATAATTTTTTACAGAAATTTCCTGTCCCTATATAAGTAAAAATTATAATTCTTTTAGAAAATTCCCTGTCCCAAAGTGAAAATTATAATAATTCTTTTAGAAAATTCCCGGTCCCAAAGTTCAAATTATAATTCTCTACGGAAATTTCCTGTCCCAAAGTCTAAATTATAATTTTTTATGGAAAGTCCCTGATCGAATGTGAAAATTATATTTATTCACGAAAATTACCTGTCCCAAATTGAAAATTATAATTCTTTACGGAAATTCACTATTTCAAAGTCTAAATCATAATTTTTTACAGAAATTCCCTGTCCCTATATAAGTAAAAATTATAATTCTTTTGGAAAATTTCCTGTCCTAAAGCCTAAATTATAGATTTTTATGCGATTTCCCTGATCAAATGTCAAAATCATATTTTTTCAAGGAAATTCCTTTTCCAAAAGTGAAAATTATAATTATTTAAAAAATTCTCTGTCCCAAATTATAATTATTTACGGAAATGCCCTGATCGATTGTGAAAAACAATATTCTTGACGAAAATTCCATGTCCCGAATTGATAATGATAATTTTTTGCAGAAATTCACTACCACAGTCTTAATAATAATTCTTTACGAAAATTCCCTACTCCAAACTCTAAATTATAATTCTGTACGAAAATTCTCTGTCTCTTTATAAGTAAAAATTATAATTCGTTTGGAAAATTTCATGTCCCAAAGTCTAAAATATAATTTTGATGGAAACTCTCTGATCGAAAGTGAAAATTATAATTAGTTACGGAAATTCCCTGTACCAAAGTCTAAATTATAATTTTTTATGGAATTTCCCTGATTGAATGTCAAAATCATATTTCTGTACGGAATTTCCCTGTCCAAAAGTGAAAATTATAATGCTTTTAGAAAATTCTCTGTCCCAAATTTCAAATTCTTTGTGGAAATTGCCTGTCCCAATGACAACATTATAATTGTTTACGGGAATTCCCTGTCTTAATTGTCAAATTGTATTTGTGACAATAGGAGTGTACAATATTTAATTATATTTCTCAAATTATATTATGTCCGAACGCAGAATGTATAATTATGTTAGAAAGTTCAATTTTCCAACTCAGAATAAGAATAATAAAATATATGAAACAACTTTTAATTGGCATATTAGTGAAATAAAAAAACCTTTGATCAATTTTGATCAATTATGAAAAGATCATAATATTTATATTATATAATATAAAAATAAATCGTGTGAGTCGTTTTCGTATAAACTCGATACGATGAATAAGAAAAATTATTTACAGTAGTGAATCAATATTTATTTATGCAAAATGATACCGCCTTTGAATAAAAAAATATATATATTGTCACCCGGGGAAAATGAAGTATGAATCAATCAAAACGTGTAGAAAGTCTCATCACAAAATAATAAAAATTCACTGAATTGTAGAAATGTTGATCAATAATTACTCCTGTTGACGGTATATATATATATTTTTTTTTTATAAAAAGCAAATTTTCATTACAGCTATAAAGCAGATGAAAATGGAAACCACGCGAGTTTCAAGTTTGGATCTGGATTGTCGGGAAGTTCACCGTCTCGAGGATCGCAACCTGCTGGCGGAGGGGACAAGAAAGGGGGTGTAAAGGGGACAAATACAAAAGGTGCCGGAGGCGGCAGTGGAGCTAGTTCTTATTTACCACCGGGCAAAAACGGAAAAACCGAGGAGAGAAGTTACTTACCTCCCAGCTAGAGTCTAGACTGTATACCAGATGTATATCAGATTAAATATAATTTTTCAATAAAAGTTTTAGCCACATTACTTTCTTTAATTGAAATTAAAAAATCTAGAATTTAACATTTTTATTTATTTTTTCCAATAATATCGCACTTTCTTTGTAGAAATTCCAAAAACGTTCTTCGCCACACGAATAAATTTTGATAACAAAAAATCATTGAAATAGAGAATTTGCATGAATTTTTTATTCAAAATTGTATGATATAAATATTTAAATATAGTAGATTAAACCGGCATAACATATTTAAAATTTGTTGAAAATGCCGGAAAAATTGATCAAACATAACATTGATTAATTTCATGTAAAAATAAACTCAGTATCGCGTCCTCTGCAAGATGCCATAATTATTTTCAGTGTTCATGAAATATGAAGATACTCTTAAGTACTTACAAACAAAATGACTAAAATAATGACAGAAGATGTAAATTACAGCACGTAATCGCAACAAAATAAAGTACATAAAATTAAGATCCGCGATAAGTTGTGTAGCCAAAAGGACTGAGAAGAAGAGGGATGTGATAGTGCTGCACCGGATCTTCGATATCAAACACAATTTCTACAAAAGGATACATCGATTTAGTGCTTGTGGTTTCAAAATATTTCGAGACCAAGAAGTGGACTTTGTATCTTCCTGAGGTGAAATTATCAATGCCTACAAGATTGTTACACCGCCCATCATCATTGGTTTGGCTGAAAAAATTTCAAGACTTTAAAAATTAAAAACTCTTAGCAAATACAGATTCGTTTTCATTTCTTTCCGCAATGTTTTGACAAAAAATCTGTTAATTTCATTTATAATTGACTTACAAGCTATTTGCACTATCCTCAGCAAGGTCAAAGATCAAACTTGAAATATTTACGTTGGCTTCGTGCTTACAAACAAATGTTTACAACAATATTAGCCATTTTCTTCTGATAATTAAGACCTTTAGTTTATTATTTATTATATAAATTGTTTTCATGTTTCTGTAGTCCTTTTTACTTATTCTTTCCGTAAAATATCAGACATTCCTCACCTCTTTTTCAGCAAGGTCCATTGTTCATCAACTAATTTAAACAAACTCACAGGCAAGTTTGCGGCTGGTTTACCACTGCTCGTATCGAGCACATGAGAAGTGATCGGAGGTTTCTGAGGGACGCTCTGTAAATACCAGCTTATGAGTCACAATAATAATAATTAGTGATTAAAACTCATTTATGGCAACACTTTTTTCTTTTTTATTATTAAAATCTATTACTCCAGAATTAAAACTAAATAAAAGCCGCAATTCTTATTTAACACTCAAACTTGAGGTTTCTCGGTTGATTAAAATATAAAGAAAAATTATTGCCGACTTACACTCATAATGAAGCAGTTGAATGGCAACACGAGCGTTAATGACCGACTACTTTTACTCAATAAATGTCGACCAAGATCTTATCTGAAACCACAATGGCGTAAAGCCGTAAATCCTCAGAGAAAATATCACGTGACTTGCAACGTCACCACTTTTGATCAAGTGCACTTCATCAGCTGCTGATAATTATTTATAACTTTCGATTATAAAATTTAATTATATCTACTACATAAGTCATTATTAATTATGCATAAAAACCTCATTTTAGAGCATTCATTACAATTTTTTTACATAGTTTTCAAAATTTCGAAAATATGTAAAGTACTACAAAAAAAAAAACAATAAAATATACAAGAACTATCGATATAAATCAGTTCCAAATTAGATGATAATTAAGCTACAGACGAAATTAATGTACATATGTTTTTGGAATCTGTAGGTTTAATTATACTTTTCAAGTATGTAATTCAGTGGCGTTACTGTAATTAGATGCGTTTTTCTCGAAAAGCGTTACATAGCACCGGCCAGAATTGTCAGTCCCGCTCAACCGACAGATTTTTTTCTTGGACACGCTTCCGCATTTTTCATGACAATTCGAGAACCAGTAAATATTTCATTATGTTCTTGGTCCCATTTTAAAGAGGTGATTTTAAACTGAATAAGCTTTCTGATGATTTTTTATTTTCAAAGGGGGCCTCCTAGAAAAATGCTGCGGGACCTTCCACTTTTTCAGTTACGCCACTGATGCAAATATACAATAAATTGTGAATAAAAAATGAGCTCATCTGTCAGTTCCACGGTAAGTCGTGTAACCGAACGGACTCAATAAAATAGGAATATGATATGCAACGACGGGGTTCTTTACGTCGAAAACGATCTCGATAAAAGGATAGAGAGATTCTGTTTTTCTCAGCGAAAAATATTTGTCCACGTCGAAATGAAGCTTATAGCGGCCTGTGGTCAGAGCATTTTTTTCGCTGTTGATGAGATCGATACATCGGCCAGCACTCGAGGTATTGCTGCAAACAAAGTTTTACTTATTATTTACAAAAAGAATTTTAAAAGATCTTACAAGCTAAAATAATTTTTCAACTTCTCACCATTCATTCACGAAAGTCCACCTTCCGTCCAAAAGTTTGTAAAGACTGACTTGCAAGCCTCCAATCGGAAGTCCTTTACCCATGTCCAGGACGTGAGTTGAAATTGTTGGCTTCTTAACCGTTGAACAGACAATCGGCTTACCCGCCTTCACCACCTGCAATGTTAATTTTCGTTAATTGCAATGATTCCGCGAAAATGTTGTGATTTAACGTAAACTAAATTACTTTTTTCGTTTGGCTTGTGCCGGCTTCTTCAGAATGTGAAGATTGATTGTCTGCAGGCTTGGGTGCAATCGAAACTTGAGTCAGTTTCTTGTCATTAGCACAAATAGGTTTTCCTTTGAACTTTTTGAGAAAGTACTGAGTACCGGGTACCCCTTTTCCAGAAGAGAGTGTCACGGATTTCCCACCACTTCTCAGCACAAACGTTTTGGCGTTTGCAGGTGAAATCGTGATTTTATTACCAGGGAGGGTAATTCTGTTCAGAGCAGCGGACCTCGTTATATCCGAATTTACGAATTCAAGCTCCTATTAATAAAAAAACAATTAATCATGATACAAATTCATTATAATTTCTAGCTACCCAGAAACAAGGAACCGATGGGAAAATTTGAATTGATTTTAAGCCTCAGTGAATCCGCAATCTTAATTGGCCATTTCCGATAGGAAAGACATCATCTCAGTGAAAGAGAACCGATTGGATGGAAATGATTTCAAGGTCAAAAGTAAATATGTCCCGGAAATGACCAGAAGTGGGTGAATTTTATTTTTGAATGAAAAATGTCCTTTTCTAACCTAGAGGCTTCGTCTTGGGCCTAAAATATCGGAACTTTATCATACTACATAGCACCAGCCAGAATTGTCAGTCCCACTCAACCGGCAGATTTTCATCTAGGACACGCTTCACCGTGAATCGGCATTCTTAGAGTCTCCGATTCAAATGATTCCCATTCAATCGCTTCTTTTTTCCTGGGTAAGTAGTTATTTACTTTGTTTTTTATTTTACCTGGGATATCTCCTCGTTTTCAGAAGATTGTTCGTCAATGATTTGATGCTCTACGTCAATAGATTCCATTGGGTTTTGATTTCCCGAAAGATGTTGGCTGATGTCTTCTGAGAGCTCGGATGTTTCGACAGTTTCCGAAACAACGTCCATGTTCAATTGAACATGTTCTGCATTTTCTTCGAGCGTTTCTCCATGGACATGTGCCATTGCTTCTGCTAATTTATCACGTTTTAAATCCTGCAAAGTTTTGTAATAATATGAACAATAAAATAATTATAGTAATCTAAGAATTTATTCATTCATTCACTCTGTCCACATTTCAAGTAATTCATTTTGCACTTTAAATAGTGTCACAAATTTGAAAAAATAGTGTTAAAATAGTGTCTTAAAAAATTCTGCACGTATTAAACTTATGTGTAGTCCGAATTTAAAATTGTATAGGCTGAAATTAAAAAGTGTGCAATGGAAAGTTAGCTTTATTTTTTAATCCACATTTACAGCTTTCTATCCTAATATTTGAAAAGTATTCTAAACGAGTATCAATTTTTATTTCAAATATTATTCTTGAGTTCATAAATTATAGAAATTGTGATTTATTTAGCCACTTTTTAAATGCGAAATGAATTAATGGAACCCAATAAGAAAATTTAACTTTTTTGGTTGACAGTTCATTCTTTTCGGTTGAAAATTCTACTAATTAATTTTTGGTTAAAAATTCATTTTTTTTAAATTAAAAATATTATTATTTGGTTCAAAATGGAATTATTTGATTGAATATTAAACAATTTTGTTAAAAAGTCATACTTCTTGGTAGAAAATTCAACAATTTGATTGAAATTCTTTTTCTTTCTTGACTAACAAATTATCGGTTCAAAAGTCTTGTGGAACATTAATCTATTTGTTTAAAAAATTTTGTTAACTGATTCAAAATTATATTATTATTTTGTTGAAAACTCGTCTTTTTGGCTTGTAAATTCAACAATTTCATTGAAATTTTTTTTCTTTCTTGACTAACAACATTTTTGCTTTGAAAATTCGAATATTTTGTTGAATACACATTTTTGTGTTTTGAAAATTCATATCTTTCTGTACAAATTCCACTTTTTTGGTAAAAATGCAACTGTCCGGTTAATAATTAATCTTTTACGGTTGTAAATAAACTTTTTGATAAAAAATTCCGCTATTTTGTAGAAAATTCGTATTTTCATCTCAAATATTAAAAGATGTAGTTAAAAATTCGTCTTTTTGGAAGAAAATCAATTTTTTGTTTAAAAATACAACTGTTTGGTTGAAAACTAGTCTGTTTTAGTTGAGGATTCAAGTATTTTGTTGAAAATTCATTTTTGCTCGTTAAATTCAACTGTTTTTTATTTTTAATTAAAATCTAAAATCTTAAAATAACTGAAAATTTAACTATTTCTGTTGAAAATTCAGCTGATTGATTCAAAATTCATCTGTTTTGTTGAAAATTCATCTTTTTGGCTTGAAAATAAACAATTCAATCGAAATTATTTTTCATTCTTGACCAACAAATTTCTTTTTATCCAAATATTTGTTGAAAAGTGGACTATTTTGAAGAAAATTCGGATTTTTCGCTCGAGAATAAAGGTTTCGTAGAAAATTTAACCACGTGGTTGAAAAATTATGTATTTTGTTGAAAATTCGTCTGTTTTCGTAGAAAATAAATTCAAATATTTTTTTGAAAATTCATTTTTATTCGTTAAAACTTAAAATAACTGAAAATTTAACTATTTTTGATGAAAATTCAGTTGACTGGTTGAAAATTCAAAAATTTGGTAGAAAATTCAACTATTGTGTACAAAATTAAACTTTTTTGTTGAAAATTTGTTTTCTTTTTTATTGAAAATTAATTTTCCTGAATGAAAACTTAACTACTGCATTTTTGGGTGAAAACGGATCTTTTTTAGTTTAAAAATACAACTATTTACTTCAAAAAAGGTTGGAAACGAAAAAAATATAAACTGAAAATTAATCAAATCAAATTTGGACTAGCATCACATCTATTTTTTAAACTATTTACTTAAAAATGTAAATAATTTGTTGAAAATTCATGTATTTGGTAAAAAATTATTCTTCTCGGTTGAAAATTCAACTATTTTCTTAAAAGTGCATGTAATTTGTGGAAAAATGGTCTTTTTTGGTAGAAAAGTAATCTTCTTGCTTAAAAATTCAACTTTTTGCTTAAAAATGTTGCGAGGAATTCATCTTTTTTGGAAGAAAATAAATCTTCTGTGTTGAAAATTCATCTTTTTGGTTGAAAATTCAACTATTTTGTTGGAAATTTGTACTTTTTGGTTATTCAACTGTTTTTGATTTAAGATAAAAATTTTTTCTTTGCTGAAATATCTACTATTACATTTTTCTTTGAAAATTCAACTACTTAGTTAAAAGTTGGACTACTTTGTTAATTTATAAGAAACAGTGAGACCCCCCCCCCCAATCGCCAAGCGTCATTTTTGAATGACTCTTAAATAAATACAAAATTTCAGGGAAAAAAAAACTTTACTGAATAACTTAGTAAATAAATATAGTAGCAAAATAGTGCATTGCTAAAAAAAAGTGATAAATAGTGTGAATTATGTGGTAAGTCTGAGGCCTGAGAATGAAAATGTTCTATTTGCCAACTCAACTTATTTATTAAAAAAAACCCAAATTTTAAGGTTTAAAAATTATCTGGAGTTTATTATGTTTATTTTGGTACATAAAAGTTGAAGAAAAAAAATGTCCATGGAAAAAATATTAAAAGTTTTTATTGTTGAACTTAAATTATTTATAATGAAGCTAAATGTGAAGTTTTAACAATTTTATGTAAGTTGGTAAATTCAAGAATGCTTTTTATGTTTTTAAAAATTGTTTATAATAATACAATTGTACAATAAACAAATTATTAACCTTCTTTGTTTGCTCAAATTGTAATTAAAATTGCACTAGAGGGGGGGGGGGGGGGGTCGAATTTTACAAAAATATACCTTCTCTGATGAGAATGTAAAAATATATTTTTAATCAAATAGTTTAATTTTCAACCCAGAATATGAATTTTCTACCAGAAAAGGCAAATTTTCAACAAAATGGATGAATTTGCAATTAAGAAAGAATTTTCAACTTAGAAGATTGAATATCTATATAAAAAAAAATCGACGAAAAATGCAATGGTTAAATTTCTAGTTAAAAAAATTATTTTTCAATCAAAAAATGATTTTCAACCAAAAAAATGAAATTTCAACCAAAAAGATTACTTTTCTATCAGCAAAAAATAAATTTCAACAAAATACATCAATTTTCAAACAAATGTTTCCATTTTTAATGGAATTTTTAACATAATAGTTGAATTCTCAAACAAATAGTTAATTTTCTACCGGAAAAAGAATAATTGTTGACAAAATACATGAATTTTCAACCAAATATTTTAACTTTTAATGGAATTTTCAACCTCCTTCGAATTTTCAACCAAAACGTCAATTTTCTACCAAAAATCGCAAATTTTCAACAAGATAGATGATTTTTCAAGTAAACAAGATAAATTTTCAACAATAAATAGAATAGTTTTATTTTCAGCTAGAGAAATAAGTTTCCAAGCAAATAAAATAATTTTTCAACGAAATAGTTCAATTTTTAACCATAAATCAATTTTCTACGAAAAACATTAATTTTTTACCAAAGAAGAATAATTGTTAACAAAATACATGATTTTTCAACCAAGTGTTTTAATTTTTAATGAAATTGTCAACCTAATAGTTGAATTTTCAACCAAAACGTCAATTTTCTACCAAAAATCACAAATTTTCAACGAAATACATGAATTTTCAATTAAACAAGATATTTTTCAACAAAAAACAGAATAGTTTAATTTTCAGCTAGAGAATAAAGTTTCCAAGCAAATAAATTAATTTGTCAACGAAATAGTTCAATTTTTAACCATGCAAATCAATTTTCTACCAAAAAGATTAAATTTCTATTAAAAAAAAATTGACAATAAATTTTGTAGTAAAAAAAATTAGATATCGATAAAAAAAAAATAATTTCTGAGCAAAAAAATGAATTTTCAACAAAATGTTTCAATTTTTAATGGAATTTTCAACCAAAAAGGTGAATTAATCACCAAGAAGATTAATATTCTACCACCAAGAGAAAAGTTTAAACAAAATACAGAAATTTTCAAACAAATAGTTGAAGTTTCGACAGAAGAAGGAATGAATTTGGAACCAAAGAAATCAATGTTCTATCAAAAAAGATTATTTTTTAACAAAACGTATGACTTTTCATCAAAAAAGGTGAATTAGTCACCAAGATTAATTTTCTACTAAAAAAGACAAAGTTTCAACAAAATACAGACATTTTCAGCCGAATAGTAGAATTTTCAACTGAACAAGATAAATGTTCAACCAAACATGGAATAATTTAATTTTCAGTTAAAAAATAATGTTAACAAAATAGTTGAATTTCGATAAAAAAAAAGATTTTTCAACTAAAAAGATGAATTATTAACGAAAAACAATGAATTTTTAACAAAGTAGTTCCACTTTCAACTAAGTAGTTGATTTTTGAACCAAAAAAGGTTTTTCAATTGCTACTTAAGTTTAGCGAAAATCTTGAAAATTTAATCAATGTGTGAAGAGAAGCTTACATTTTTAATAGAACCAGCAAAAATATCCGTTTGTGCTAAATTTCATCATGAGCATAAATGTCACATTTTTCTTACAGTTGAATTTAAAAAATAAAAGTTTGTTATAAAAACAAAACAATTTAATAGATTTATGAATAGTGTCACAAATTTTAAATATTATTATCAAAATAGCGTGATGAAATTTTTCAAGTATCAAAAATGAACTTCAATGTTTATTAAAAATGTTATTCTTTGGTCTATAAATTTTAAAAATTCTTATTTATTTATCGCATGCTGAATTAATAGAATCCAATAAGAAAATCCAACTATTTTGGGTTGAAAGTTCATTATTTTCGATTGAAAAGTCTAATATTAAAATTGTCGTTAAAAAATCATCTTTTTCATTTCCAAATTTTATTATTTGGTTAAAAATTGAATTATTTTTTTGAAAATTTAACAATTTTATTTGAAAGTCATACTTTTCGGTTCAAATTCAACTGTTTCGTTGAAAATTCGTTATTTTGGCTTGATAATTGCACAATATGATTGAAATTTTCTTTCTTTCTTGACTAACATATTTTGTTTTTATTAAAAATTCAACTATATATTTTGTTCATATTTTTGGTTTCAAAATGAATATCTTTTTATAGAAATTTCATATTTTCTGGTGAAAAATCCAACTGCCCGGTTATAAATGACCTTTTTCGACGAAAATTCACATTTCGGGGTTGAAAATTCAACTGCTTTGTAGAAAATTCGTATTTCCAGCTCAAAAAATTAAAGTTTGACAGGAAGTTTAACTATTTGGTTGAAAATTTATGTATTTTCTTCAAGATCCATTTTTCTTGGTTAAATTCAACTGTTTTTTTACATTATATTAAACAAATTTTTGTTGAAATATCAACTATCACATTTTTTGTTGAAAATTCATCTTTTTAGACTGAAAATTCAACTCCTGGATTAAAAGTTGAACTAGTTTCTTAAAAGACTTTTTGTTTCATTCAAAGATTCATAATTTTAGTTGAAAATTATTTTCTTTTTTGGTTACAAATTATTTTTTTTACACTGAAATTATTATTATGTTGAAATTCAACTATTTGGTACAAAATTAAACTGTTTTATAGAAAATTTATTTTTTGATTGAGAATTAATGCTCCTCGATAAAAATTTAAATACACCATTTTTTGTTAAGAGTTCATCTTTTTTAGTTTAAAAATTTAACTATTTAGGTAAAAATTAATCCAATCGAATTTTAACTAACATCACATACATTGTTTAAAATATTTAGTTAAAAATGTTTGTAATTTGTTGAAAATTCGTGTTTTCTGGTAGAAAATTCAACTATTTGGTTAAAAATTTACGGATTTTGTTGAAAATTCATCTTTTGTTGTAGAAAATTATGTTGTTGTTAAAAATGCAACTGTATTGTTAAAAATTAATATGGTTCAGTTGAGGATTCAAGTATTTGGTTGAAAATTCATCTTTTTTGGTTATATTCAAC
>JAABKJ010007772.1:0-11612 GCA_011634705.1 Andricus grossulariae
ATATGATTGATTCCTGTTGACGATACCCAATAGCAACGTTAATTTGGTAAAACTCGATAAAGTTCTTCTTCTGTGTAAAAATGTTGGCAATGGAAATTAATTGATTTTAATCGGACTTTCTGAAATGTAAATTATTAGCCTTTGCTAAGCTATCGCATTTAAAGTATATGTCGTAGTCCATTAGCCTAGTCCGTAATTTAGCCAAATTCCTAAGAACTTGGCTGAACGGCACCGAATAGACGAATTTACCTGCGGAACCATATGTTAGTCTATCGAGCGGATCAGGTCAGAAAGTTAGCCTAACGATCGGCTGACTCGTCCAATGGCCAAAGGCCTTTTAAGATATTGGACTAGCTTCATTGCGATGAACTGAAGTTTAAATGAAAGGTAAACTCATTTCGGTATTTAATAGTTGCTATTTTTTGTTTAAAGATTAGCTAAACAAATATTAGCTGAAAAATTCGTCTATTCTAGAATACTGTTTCTGCTGAAGGAAATATCTTACAGTAAATTTCCAAGATATTATTTATCTGACATCGGATGAAAAAGTTGCAAACAATTAAAAATTATAATTATCAATTATTTGCAACAGTTTTTGCTCAACTTTAGATAAAACGTATCCCTGGAATTTACTGTCCGAATACTATGTAGTACCTAATGTTAAATGTCCTTCTTGGAGAGGCAGACATCATAGTGTAATATGTACATGCAGGTGCAAACAAAAATCTAGAAGTCATTTCAGAATGTAGCCAATCGAACGATAATTATTCAGGTGTCATCTACCGTATGACAATAGGTCTCTTTCCTGTTCTACCTCTCCACCGTATTAGTTTCTCTCACTCCACAAATTGCAATTTTAATCAGCGTTAATGTTTGTCAGTAGTCAGTACCTTCAGGTTGAAGTCACTTCAGGTTAAAATTTAATTTTGGAAAATGAACGAACATATTGTAAGTCGGAATGGATTTGGAGAGAAATTAGAAAATTTCGTAAGAATCCGAAAAGTAACAGGTCTTTGTGAGATAGAAAACATTTGCAAAGTGTAATCAAAATTTTAAAAGAATTTGATGCAATGATTTCAACAAAATCTTCATCCTATTATCACCATTCAAAACTTCAAGAACTTCCAAAAATCAGGAGTGAATATCATGTTATTTTAAGAAGAAAAAACGAAAATGATGCGCAAAGTTGTGTGCTTGCGGTTGAAGACAATTCAACAAATTATTGGAGGCAAGATCAGAAGAAAAAATTATTTCTTTCCGCTTAAGAACGCCTACAATGTGCATTTCTTTATATCATCTGCTCATAGAATGATAAAATATTAATGAATAGCAACATTTTTTTATAAAACATAATCGGCAATATAATGTCCGCACGCTCAGAAGAAAAAACGATTTCTTTCCTCTGAAAAACGCCTAAAATATGCATTTCTCATAATTTGTTTCTAGAAATAATTAATCACATTCAGCCCAGAATTTTAATAGCTACGTTTTATTTTCACGACAAAAGCAAGAAATTTTAGAACAGAAATACAGTTTGAAACGAATATCCCCTTATGTCGATTATTTGCTGAAACAATTAACTTTAAAAGTTTACCATTTTTTTCTTTCTCATAAGTACCTCTGTGCATTATATCCAAGCAACGGTAAGTCTACTGAAAATAAACTTCTTGCTGCCATGTTTTTTCTAATGAAGATAATAATTGTTGATTAAATAAACAATTTGTTTGTGAAAACTGCTTATATAATAAAAAGTTTCTACAATAACGAAAATATGACAGGTAGGAGTCTTTGGGAAAACATCCCATGTTGATTTAACAGAATTTAGCAGAATAATTTTTGACCTTTGAACTCGAATAGAACAAAAATCTAGTGGTTCGATTTCAAGTAGCAAAAAAATCGGGAATCTATTAATCGCGTAGCAGAATAATGTGGAACTTTGAATTCGACTAGAAAAAAAAATCCGGTACTTTAATTTCGTGGAGCAAAAAAATTGAGAATCTATTATTCAAGTAGCTGAATAATCTGGAACTTTTGGAGTTTAAATTCAGTTTTAACATTATTATAATAATTACCCATAGTTTTTGCCATAAGAATCAACTTCAGTGAATTTGAAACTCATTATTTAAGTTAATTAAATTCAATTCATACATTAGTTAATACTTACGGTATAATTATAGAAGACATAAATTTCCAACCAAGAATTAGTCAATCTAAAGGTTTGAATCATCTTTATATTTTTTTAAATTGTTTGCATATTTTCAGGAAATTTTGAGTTGCAAAATGTTGATATGTTTTATTCAGGGGTAGTTTTCATGACATTTCATACTGGCCAAATCAGAGCAAAAAAGGGCAGAAAAATCTCCTCTAACTATTTTTTTCGAATATTGGTTTTCGGTAGTTTTTGGGGGACATCATAAGAGAGGTAAATTTTGAAGTGTTGAGTTATCAATTTAGAGTTCTGAATAATCATTACCTTGTATACGGTTGTTTTTACACTTTTAGATTATTTTTGGTCACGAGGGGTAGGCATGTATGACTTAGGGATAGTTTTTTGGGACACGTATTTTTTTTATGCGTTTTATATAAGTACATGTGAGTTCCGCTAATTTTTACGTAGAAGGGTATTTTATAGGGAAAATTATGAAAGGAGCGAATTTTTCATTGTTAAGTAATTAATTCAGAGTTCTCGACAATAATTTACAGTTCTGAATCATTTTTACGCTGTTCAAGGTTGTTTTCACTCTTTTAGAACATTTTTTATCACGAGGGGTAGGTAGGTATGACTTAGGGTTAGTTTTTTGGGATACGCATTATATGTTATCTAAAATCGGAAAAAAGCAAAAAAAACGCCCCTCATCGTTTATTTGAATATAATAATTTTTTGTGGGTTTCCATAAGTGGCGGCGCTGAGTGGACGTCGTGCTAGCGCCGATACCCTTATCTCGGAAGTTCAAAGAGCAAACAAATTTTTTTTTAGCATGAAATTCTTAAAAAACTAAGCAAAAAATATTGCATTTTCCATTTTTTATTTTGCTTTTGTCGCGGCGCTGAGTGTACGGACCTCCAAAAACAAAAAACAAAATAGTCTTGAAAGGTGGATGACAATGGAGCCCAACACTCGATGATATACTAGATTTTCAAAATGAGTATACGAAGTTTTTTTTTGTGACAACTCAAAACTACACCAATTTTTTTGCACTTTTCAGGATTCAAAATAACACTTTCTTCAAATGAAATTTTTCTATTCATCCTGAAACGCTCGATAACTTGGCCATATCGAATGATATAAAGTTACAAAGAAGGATGCTCTGAAATGAAAATAATTGCGTTATTTAAACTTTGAAATTATTTATTTTTCATTTCAAAATATCAGTATTTGCGGGAGTGAATTTGTGTCAGAAGGTATAAGACAATAGAAAAAGACTCTGAATACCCACGCAAGAAAAAGATTGAAAATTGCAAAAAATTCGGTAGAATCGAAGTTACCACAAATAAAGAAACGCATTACAAAAAGTTATCTGTAGGTTACAATTTAATTCCAATGAATATAAAACTTTTACGATTGCATCTTGTTTCACGATTACACATCTTGAATAGGATAGAATAAATTGACAATTGTATCTATTGGAAAACTAAAAATATTGTTAGTTATTTAAATAGCTATCTTTGCATTGTGTGCGGCCATGTTCGGTACTTGACGGAAGATTTCATAAAGGATGTGACAGTTTCAGGGGTGGAGGGGTGTAGCTGGATTGTGACAGTTTGTGACAGAGGACATTGAGGCCCCATTGGCTTGATGTAACAAGGGGGTTTGAAGGGGGGTTTGAAATGTCATCAAAAAAGTGTGACATCCTTTATGGAAGCTCTCTAACGTGTGCTTCGCTTCGTCTGGCTCTATTCGTGCCATAATTTGTTTGTTAGTCAATTTTGTACTTTATATTAGATTAAAGTGTTTGTATTTGTGTTCGAAATGCAGTATATATGTTGCATTTGGTTTTTTCTTCGGACTTCTTCGTGATGAACCCTCATTTAATCTACGTATTTTAGTATACGTTGTTACCCCACGGAGGCAAAAAGATCCGACCCGTCTTCTCAGGCTTGTGTCTCAGCGACAAAATTAAAGTCAATATTTTTTTTTTACTGGTAAGGTTTTTTTGTCACAATATTAAATGATATAGGTGAGCTGATAATCAGTGTTAAGAGGTACAATTATTTAATTACATGAGAATTGTGAAAAATTGAAAAACGCATAAAAATCCATCTCTGTCGATGGATGTTTCCGAGAAGAAATTCATATAAAATCAAGAAAACACAACATTTCAATCAGAGTTTACATTTGCGTTACACAAAACGTACTTTCCCTTTATTATTGCACACACAAAATTTCAATGAATAATTCACTTATGTTTTGTATTTCACTGCAGATAACTTTTTGTAACGTTGCTACCCCACTGTGGTCTAAAAAGGACAACTCAAACTTTCCAACTATCGCTACCGGCGTCACTAATCGAACTGAGTCTGATCATGTGTTCAGCATGGACTAGGGCCTCTACCCCCCCCCCCTTGGGTCCTGGCTCGCTGCCCTGGCCTATACAGAAATGGGGCCGCTTTTAAAAACCCTCTGGGTCATTTTGACCCCTTGTGAAGTAACTGAGGGTTAAAAGACTGTTTTCCAGTTTCTGAGTTCAATACTACTCATACAGCTAATACATATATTTTACGATGGGTGATTGTCCCAAGTGCAATGAGTTCATCTCCAAAGGATCACCGGGCGCTGTTTCTTGCAAAATGTGTGGTGTATTCAGCTACTTAGCCTGCGTCAATGTCGGATTGAAAAAAAAAATCATTTGAAGATCTCAAAAAGGGCTTATATGATTTTATTTGCGTAAAATGCAAAACACCAAATGCTAACGACGCTCTCCGAATATCCGAATATCGATTTACTAAATCATGTCCACTTTTGTTGAGAATTTGTCTAGAGATCCACGCCACTTTTTTTGACATTGTCAATTATCCCTTTAGTATCTTCCTTATTAGTATTCATAACTGATTTTCTAATTTTGACTGTAATTATTTAGTTTCGAGTGTGTTTGATATGGTTCATTGTCATAGTCATTTTTTACGCGTGCCTTGTGAGCTTATTTTTGAATAGTTTTTCTATAGAATGTTTCTCTTTATATAAGAATGGTTATCTTAAGCATTTGTCATGTTAACGCCCAGTTTCTCTTATCACATTTTCTAGAATTCAAACATTATTTCGGTACATTTTTCTACAAAAATAATATATGTTTCTGAGTCCTGGTTAACTTTAAATATACCTCCTAGCCTCGTCGCAATTAACAACTATTCGCTCTTTCGAAGAAACAGATATGAGAGAAGGCATGGTGGAGTTTGTCTTTTTCTGCACAATAGTCAGAGTGGGACTATGGTTGGAGTGAGTCGAGTGGCAACTTATCCCACGATCAACTTTCTTTCTGTTGAGGGTAAGTCAACCTTTGACAGTGTTTTAGTGGAAGTAGTTTATAAACCACCCAATGCCTCCTATATTATAGACCTTGAATCGGGAATTTGTTTAATTATTGCTAAATTCCACGAAAACAGAATAACATATGATCGTGACGAATATTACTAGATACAGATATAAATAATAAATTCGACGCTCTGACTAATTACCTAGTCTCCGCATTTAATCAAATTTCTTTGCTACTTGTGCCTGAAAACTTCGATAAAGCTGCGCCCAGGATCACATCAGAAATTACAAATCGGATAAGGGAACGTGACGGCAAGGGCCGACTTGCAAATAGAACAAAAAGCAGTATAATATTAGCTCAATTTCGTAAACTCAGGATCACAGTTCAAACTGAGATTGGAGATGCGTTCAATCAATACACTTATAACGAGATTGCAGACAGAGATAACAAAGAGAACACTTTGCATCTTCTTAGATGTTTACACTTAATTTCGTCCTAACATGAATTTATAGATAGTAATTTTTCGTCTAATGACCTTTCAAAAATTTTTTTCACATTTTCAGTTTTAGACTTATCACCATTATATTCCACTACTTCTCTTAATCTAACATTTAATGACTCTGTCATCTTTTTCGATGACATCACAACTGAAATACTTTTGGAAGAAACACTTGAAATCAAATCGAATACCATTGTAAATGATGGAATATCAATCAAAATGATTAAACTTCTCCTTTAAATTATCTTTCCTATTCTTTTGAATATTCTCAGTGCTTCCCTATAGATCGGTTTCTTCGCAGATATCTGAAAAAAGTCTGTTATGCATTTGCTCAGGTCCCAAAATTTCTGAACCTACTTCCCCAAAAGACTTTTGGTCAATTTTTATTTTATGTGCACTCTCTAAGCCACTTGAAAAAATAGTTCACATGCAATTTTTCAAATTTCTCGAAATATCTAAAGCCATTGACCCAATGAAATCAGGTTTAGGGGCAAAACATAGCACTCTTACTGTTTCCTTTAGAGTAATGACGAATCTTAAAGTAGCAATGGATAATAGGGAGATCACGATTATTGTTCTGTTAGATTTTCCGAAGACTTTTGATATGGTTAACGATAAGTTACTTCTATGAAAGTTCAAATCTTTAAACGTGCAAAAATCTGTCAATAAATGGTTTAGGTTCTATTTTAATAATCACTCTCACAGAATTGACAATAGCTTTGATGGGCTTTCTGCATGGTGGGAGGTCAAGTGTGGGGTTTCTCAGGGATCCATTCTGGCATGCTTCCTTCTTAATTTGTTCATCTCAGACCTTGGAAGTGAACTTCAACATTGCAGCAACCACAAATATGATGACAATTTCAAAATTTGCTCATCAGGACCAATTTCTTCAAAAAGTACATTACTTGTTCTAGCCCAGAAGGATGTCGATTCCGTAATCCTCTGGGTCTGGGAGAATGGACTTATAACCCGGGCAAAACTCAGAAAATTGTTGTTGGACCTACTTCATCTCCGTCGTTCGAAACGCGAGCATCATTTCTACCTCTTTGTTTCAAGAATCTCACTATTTCTTTTCTGAAGAGGTTGAAGATCTAGGATTTTTCCATAAGCGTACCTTGTCCTGGAACTAACAGGTACAGAGCATCTCGAGGAAAACATACATAATTCTACGGCAACTATATAGGAATAAAAACTCTCTACCTACATCCACTTGTATACTTTTGACTAAAAGTCTAATCTGGCCCCTTTTTGACTACGGTTGTTTAGTATATGATGATTTAACCGACGATTTAAATTTGAAGCTCCGCGTGCGTTAGAGGCCTATGTCGTTTAACGCTCTTTTTCAGAACAAAGCTGCAGAGAATCTATTTAACCTCTTCCAATTTGTAGACAGAGACCTTCCAGTACAGTCTAAGCTTCGTGAAATACATCGAATCCTGGAGATTATTTTTCACAGTATGTGTCAGCTTCAAACATGATTTATAGTAAAAGGTACCTGCTTATGGAATGAAGTACGATACGGTATTGGAAATGCACCTAATCTGTATCATTTCAAAAATTTCTTCAAAAAATAGATGTACAATACTTTCAATCCAACTCTCGCTATTACAAACTGGTGAAACACTCATATCTGATTCTCCGACATTTTCTCTTCGAATTTCTTTCTGTTTTTGTCAACATTTGCATATTTTTATTTTTTCTACAGCTAGTTTTTTTTGTTCTGTTTCTACCTTGAAATGCACAAGAGCTACTAATTAATCACTCAATGTAAATTACAATGCGTCAATCTTATATCTAACTTGATAAGTATTCTGAGGTCGACTGCATTTATTTATTTCATTTATTATATCGAACTCTTCATAAGATTAATCAACAATTCCACCGATGAATGCTTGAACAAATTCGCAATGCTCTTGTATCATCCTGTTCCGTAGAGGGCTATTCAGCCCTAGGGACATTTCTGCGATAACTACAAATAAAAACATTCATAATAATTCAAGTCTCATCAAAATATGATGACACGAATGTATGAGAAACTTGCTGACAATCATTATTTTCTACGAAAAAACCATTATCAATGCAAATATTCAGGATGATATTCAATTTCGCGATCATTTGGTCTATTTTACAATAACAAGTATTATAACTTTCTTCTTTTTATTTTCATTATTATTCCTCACTTCCGACATGTGAAACACATCCTGAATTTCGTCGTATTATCATAGTTTAAATATAATTGTTATCTTCTTTTTTTCTTTTCTGATAGAGTTATCCTGATGTAATTGAGTTGATTGGACATAAGACATGAAATTATCTAAACCAACTTTTTGGAGCAAGATTCCAAGTTGTTTCTCCTTTTTCTTCGACCGTTAGTGTAATTTCAAAAATGAAAAAGTTTAAAAAACTTTTCCTTCTTCGGTCTTACGGTCCAATAAATACAAACATAAAGAATTTATTGTAGTTGTTCTCAAAATCGTTTTATTTTCTACGCTTCGGCTCTCACTGCGGGCCTTCATCAGGAAAGTTTCCAATTCTAAAATAAATGTTATTTTTATAATAAATTGAAACTAAAATGCAACAATCTACTCAGTGATATAAACAATTTTTTGTTATTACCTGTCATTAAAAATTTCGTTGGGTTAAAAAATAGACACTTTAAAGTCAAACATGTAACTAGTAAAAGGTTACATAAGTTGAGGATTTAATTACTCATGTCGAAAATTTATGTAGATGTTGTCAAAATTTGAGCCTCACAAATTTTTTTTGGAAGCTCCAAGCGAATTCAATTACATTTTTAACAGAGAAAGTTCTAAATAATAAATAGGACGACGACAAAACAGACATTGAACTGACATTGACATCTATACTATAGATGATACTAAATGGGCGATGAAGCACAAGTCAAATTTTCATTAAACCAACACACGAGAAAAGCGCGCCGTAGCTCTTAGATTCAATGATTCGACATTTATAAGTGTTTTGTTCTCTTGCTAAAATTCTAATGTTATTAAAATTAAAATAAACAAAATGTTCAAAATTCCATGAATGTTGGCACAAACCTGTGTTTGAATTTCCGATTTCGGAATCTCTTTTATGTTTGGCACTCTTGTTTTTAATTTTCTGCCAGTTTCTTCGATGTAGACTTTATAATAACCAGTGCATTCAATTGAGTATATAACACCTGATAAATTTTCAACCTTTTCAAAATATTTTTTATTCAAAACAAAATTATCCAAAGTGTGGTTATTTTTGAAATAAACGTTAATGCTAGATTTTCCTAAAGAACATCTTAGTCTTTCAGAAAGGCCTTGAACTTGAGGTAAGGTAACCTTTGAATTTGTTTTTTCGTATTTTTTCAACCATTTTTTATGTTTATTATTTTTGTATATACTATTGTAAATTTCGTGAATTCTTCCTTTCATAATACTTTCTATTAACGGAAGTGGATAATTATTCTGCAATAAAGTGACTTTCAAATTATCTAAATTTTCTTTTCTAAATTATACATTACTTAATTTTATCCATCTGTCTACTAAACCTTTAATTAAACCAATTTTCTGACTGAGCAAATGAAGAGAATCATAATTTAAATACCGCTCAGAACATGACGGTTTTTTTCACCGATTAGTTATTGAATCACCTTCAGGCGTTTTAATAATCAATGAATCTAAATAATTTGAAGGATTATTATTTTCAATTTCATAAGTGAACTGGATAGAATCATCTATACAGTTAAAAGTGTTTACTACATCTACAATTTTATTGGTTGGTATCATCAAGAATACATCATCCACATAGCGTTTATTTAAGATCGGTGTAAATTTTAATTTTTCTAATGCACTCTTTTCTATATCTTTCGAAACCAAATTCAAATCAATGGGAGATGATGGAGACCCCATCGGACAACCTGACACTTGTTTATAGAATTTATTGTTGAATTGAAACACTTTATTATTCAAAACAGTTTTAGTTGCAATCAAAATCTCATTTTTCGATATTTTAGTTAAGTTATGATGTAAATTTAATTTTCCCTCTATGCAATCCAAAGACAAATCTAATGGAATATTATCGAACATAGAAAAAATGTAATTGAATTGGCTTGGAGCCTCTCAAAAAAATTTTCGTGAGGCTCAAATTTTGATAAAAATTACATAAATTTTCGACATGAGTAATTAAATCCTCACCTTATGTGACCTTTTACTAGTTACATGTTTGACTTTAAAATGTCTATTTTTTGATACTACGAAATTTTTAATGACAGGTAATAAGAAAAAATTGTTTATGTTACTGAGTAGATTGTTGTATTTTAGTTTTAATTCATCATAAAAATGACATTTATTTGAGAAATAGACACTTTTCTGATGAAGGCCCGCAGTGAGGGCCAAAACGTAGAAAATGAATCAATTTTTAAAACAACTATAATAGTTTCTTCATGTTTGTATTTATTGGACCGTAAGACCGAAGAATGAGAAGTTTTTTCAGACATAAAATTGTCATAAAATTATTATGACTATTATATTATTAATAGTAATATATATATGACAGTGTAATCATTGCAGGCCTATAATGATTTTCCTATAATGAATTTTCTATAATTTTTTGCGATTATAGGAAATACATTAAATGAAATGATCGTATAGAGAAAGATTATGAAATATTCAGAATCGGAATGTATAATAAAAATTGTTCAAGCAGTTAATGTACAAGGTGAATGAACTAGAAAGAAACGATTTATTATAGACCACTCATAATCTCATACGGAAGCACACAAAAATAGCGATTCGGCGAAAATAAACCTTACACAGTCTAATTCTGTGACTTCCCTTCATATCTTTGGAATCGCTTGGAATGTAGTTGAAATCCTTTGGCATGTAATCCAATGTTGAAAAGGTGCAAACCGCTGATAAATTGAGATCAAAAAACTTTCTTAGAAATCAATTGAAACCTTTTAGCCCCTTAAGAATTTTTCAACCACTCGAAATTCCTGAGAAACTTTTAAAACAACTTAAAATCTTCAAATCTCGTGAAAGTTCTTGAACTACTTCATATCCCTTGAAATCAATAAAATCCGCAGAAATATCTAGAAATCAAATTTAGTTTACTCCCTGATGTTCATTATGAATTTGTTGAAATACCTTAAAATTGATTAAAATCTTTGTCAATCGCAAGAATACATCAAAATAAGTAGAAATCCTTGAAAACCCCTGCAATGCAAAGAAAACTAAATTTATCCATCAAAGATTTCTAAAAAAATAACTAGTCAAATTCTTGAAGATTCAATCAAATCCTTTTAAAAATGTGAAATTTAATGAAATACCTTATCATCCCTCAAAATTTGAAAAATTGTTAGCAAATTAACAAATCTGCAAGTATCAAGTGTTTCAATTTGATATTTCAAAAAATGAAAAAACCAGACAATTTGTATATTTGAAATTGTATCAAATCAATTAACAATGTTCAAATCTAAAATTATTACATTTGATCCTGACCAAAGCTAAAACCAAACAATTCAGAATATTTTGAAATCTAAAATTGTTCAAGGGTAAACATCAGAAGATTACCCCCACACGTATTAAGTCTATATTGGCATCCTATATATATATATACATATATATATATGAGCGCGATTGTGTGTGAATGTG
>JAABKJ010007774.1:0-11611 GCA_011634705.1 Andricus grossulariae
GGTCCTTAGACGTGGCTATGAGTGTGATTTACTGCGATTCTACCAGGAGCAGATATCATTTTTAGATGGTAGTTACTCCCAGTGGGACCCTGAGGTTGTTGTTTACCCTTTTTTTTAATTACACGTATCAGGTGTCAATATGTTTAGGAATCTTGCGAGTCTTGCGAGTCTTAAGCTTGCAAATTTTTTAGATTTTTCAGTTAGGTCGGCCATAACAGTTTCCGTTAGAGAAACAAGAGGTGAGTTTTGCGGGTTGTTCATATATTGTTTATATATTCAACGTAGTATTATAGTGTGGTGTCTTTCGATGATAAGGCAATAGAATAGAACTATAGTTGGGAGTTCTTATAAGACATGATATGCGACTTGTTTGAATCGAAAAATGTGTTGGGGTTTTGTAAGGCTAGCCACTATAGTTTTCGCTAGAACTGAGGTAAGCTTTTTGAGCTTACCAGCCTGTAACGTGCTGCCTCTAGCGGAGTACGCCGAAAATATTTGTGATTCAGTACGGAAAGTTAACCTCAGTTTCGTGAACCCACCTTGTGTTTACCCTGCATGTCTGATTACCTGCAAAATTTCGTACCACCAGTTTTTTCTGTAAGGGCACGCAGGCGTGGCCGGGCAGCATACGAAAGTGTTGGGGAGGCGGTCGAAATAAAAAGTTATTATCCAAAGATTATTATTCATTTCATTTTACTCAAGATGTGATTGAAACTTAATTTTTAGAAAGTTAATAACAAGTGAATTATGTTTTTCCCCAGTTTTCCGAAAACCTAGATTTCGCTACTCTCTGAATTTGAATTAGTGATATTTTCAATAATCGAATTGGTAATTGAGTGTTTAACTGATAAAATAGTAATATTCAAGCATTTCAATATCAGAATAGTGTAGAAGAATCACTTTATTTTAAGAACAATAAAGTTGACTAGTGTGAATAAGGTACAGAAAATGAGTTAATTCACGGGAATTAAAATTTTACGATTATCTAGAGAAATTTGTCACTGTAAAATAATTTCTAAAGGCCATAACTCCTGACTCCAAAGTTTCCAAATGTATTTACCATTTAGAGCATTTTTTGAAACTCAAATCACAAACTTCATGCCGAAGAAACTCCAATTTGTAGTTATTTTTTATATAAATACGCGTAAAAACCACCAACAAAAAATCAAGTTTATTTAAAAATCCCCCCAGAGATTTTTTTCTATTTGGTCTTAAAATAATCTTCGCTAATCACCGAAGTTAGATTAGAAAACAAATGAGAGGTGAAAGCCCTTTTGGGTTGAAGTCACTCAAGGCCCACCTTGTTTAATTAATTAATTTGCTAATCATTTAGTGAACTTTTCTTGTGGAATGTTTTTGATACGAAATTCATATAAAATTATGGACGTGAAGGAAAGACTCAAGCGTTCAGGTGCGTGCTATTGTATTTTATCTGATTTCGTGGTGTTTCTTGTGAGTTTGCACAAGAAAGGAATCATTTTAACGTGAAGTATGATAATATAGATTGAGTCTGTAAATAATGATCGTTCTTCTATTTTGAAGCAATAACTTTTAAACACGTTACTTTGGTAAACGTGTCGTAGCCTATTTACGTATTTCGCAATTTATTATATTTATAATTATATCTTATATTCAAATTTATCTTCTTTCTAATGACATTAAGCATGTTACACAATCACTTCATTTTTATGAAACTCTTCCTTTTTCCCTGTTTTTCATTTTTATAAGCTTTTTTAATTAATATATGCAGCCATAGAGAAATTGGAATTGAGATAAAATGAAAGGGTAAAAGAAATCCTGTGCACATTGTTTTAGGAAAAAAATATTCAGTGTCCATTTTGCACCTTCAAGTGTCATTATAATTACAAGTTTTCGTATTCTAGGCCCGATAATATCTCCAAATTCTTTTCATGAAATTTAATGCTTATTCCCCAATAAATAGCAAATACTTTTTAGATGCGAAAGAATTTTGTAGCATTACATTTTTTATTTTTTTAGGATTGAAACCTAAGAAAATTTATATTCAGAACATAAACGGCCTACCGGAACCTCTAAACAATTTTTTAAAACAAAATAAAAAGTATCGCAGTATTTTTCAACAAGAGAATTAAATATATTAAATATATATTAAATTACTATATTCACCTATATAATTAAAGACAACCGCCAACGTGATGACCAGAGCGTAAAAGATCTTCATTTTTTCCACTGAATAGAGGAAAAACTTATTATTGCGTATTAATGAAGAATTTGGTTAACAGTGTGACTAAGGAGTATTCTGAACTTTCATCAGACTATATATACCAGAGTCTTTATCTCTTTGAATATATTATATAACGCTTGGTCTTCTGCGACGTTTAGACTTCATAATCAGTTTAAAGAGGAACAACCTCTAACTTCAAATAATCAGATTTCATTCAAAGGCTAAATAATGAATTAATAAAAAGAAATTAAATAGGAAATTAAGATCAAATTGATTGCGCTTTCACTTGACAAATATGGTTGCCGTCAAAATATTTCTGGTTTTATTTTACAATGTTAACATAAGTTTTAGATTGAGTAAATATTTCAGATGGCTAACTTTTCTAGCACAAATACTGATTGCGAAATATTCTAATTGGGTAACTCTTTTTATTTGCGCTCACGCGGGCCATGTAAAATGCGTCCATGATAGGTATGATCACCCTACAGTAGATAATGATCCTACAGAAAATAATCTTTAATGAAAAGCACAAATATACCTAAAATATTAATTTTTGATCTTAGTAGCGTAAGGAAAATTTTTGCTGCAAAAGGATTCCTGTTGAGACAAATGAAAATCCTCTCAACCTTAAATTTTAGAGGAAATTCCATTTGCGTCAAAAAAACATTCTTTTGCCACAAGAGGACATTTCTCTGAGTGTCGCTAGCATAAAATAGTAATAATTGTGTAAACTTACACATGTGGCAATTGGAAAAATTAATCAGGCATAGCTCTCTATGTGCAAACAAATTTGCTGTTACTCCCCCCCCCCCGTTTCTCTGGATCATCACCTGGTTGTATAAAACATTAAATGATGTCATTTCATAACAGCTGCTTTATGTTTTCTAAATATGTTTTTAATTACAAAAAGTTCTCTACATCCGAGGTGCATATGTAACGAATAAAACGTTTTCTTCATAGATAAGATTAATAAGAGAGAAAAGTAAATGAAATCAAGCAAAACTTGTATATTTCTTACATTACTTTCATTGGTACTTATGAAAGATATAGTGTACGTGAGATGTGACTTTTGAAAGTCCGACGTTTTCAACTGCGCGTGTACCAAAAAGCGTGAAACTATTTGAAATTATGTAAAATACACTTGAAATATTACGTTTATATTAGACTACTTTAACAAGGTAGATATTTCTATCCTTCAACTTAATTTGTGTACAAAACTTCCGTTAATATTTGTCTGTATGGTTATTTATAGTATTTGATTTCAAATAAGTCCGCTCTTTTCACTACATACTTACTGTAATATATTTTTACTTTTACAGTTATAAGCCCCTCGAATCTATCTCGAACACGAACCATCCTTATTGTCATCCGTGCGGGTTCATTTCCTTTTCAGAATTCTTGTTTTGCCAGGCGATATGGGCAGCAACCAACCTGAACCGACTAGAGCTAAATTTTCAAATTCGAGGATTTTTCTGTTCATGCTCTGCCGGAACTGATCGAAAGGGCGGTTCGGGTAAGCTGAATCTACCCACTTGGTACTCGCTTCCTTTTTCAAACTTTGTACAACATTACAATTTAAGCAGCTGACTTCTCTTCGTCTCCAGAATCAGCTAGCAATTATTTCAAAGTCTTCCTTCAAATTTTTTTTGTATACGTTAAAGACATTAGCACCTAACATGCTGGTCCTTCGATTCGCGGATGTTTTACAAAAAGAGCGCGTATCAAACATATTTAACTCTATACGTGAAAACGTGAAACATTGTTTTTGTAAGCTAAATGACAATTAGTTATTTCAGCGCTACGGTAGTGTTAGCCAGTTATTTTTAAACTAGTGAATTTTAGCTACTTTCATGAAAACTAGTAAATATCAGCTAATTATTTTAGGAATAGTGATTTCAAAATGATTAACTGTGAATATAGTGATTTTGAACCTATTGACATATGAAAATAGTAATCTCAATTCCATTGACTGTGTAAAAAGAGATTTCAAATCAATTGATTGTGATAGTAATAATTGCAAATCAATGACACTGGAATTAGTACTACCAAAAACTTAATTGCTGCAACGCAACGTCAAAACCGAACCAGGAATTACAAGGAGGGGGCAGTCAACCAATTTCAAATTCGATTACTTATATGTACTAAAGCCTGAAATTGCATGGATTCTACAGAAAAATCAAAGTAAGTCTAGTGAATTACCGATTTCCTATTTTTCCATTCCAATCGATTATTTTTCACGGCGTGTAGTCGTTGTGAATATGAAATTTTAGTAAATTCAATTCAACCTAATGTCGCAACCAACTCTCGGGCGCTTGAAAAATCAACGAGGAGGCATCAAACTCCAATTAACCAATTTGGAAACCCCGTTAAATTCAATAACTGATGGAATAGATTCAATATTCCTCGACTGAAAAACGCGATCAAAAAAGGACAAAAGCCTCTGGGATGTTTTGACCGTATTTAAACTCAAATCAAAGATTTACAACTAGACGAGGTAGAACTGTAAATTCATAACTCTGAACATGATACTGAAAGAGGAAGTGAGAAATTTAATCCTAAAATTAGAATGTTTGTATCAAGAATGGAGACAACTGCAAAAACACGATGGAAGAAAATCGGAGGCTCATAAGAAAAAAAAAAGAAAATTTCAAATCGAAGCTCGAGGATCTTCTCGACATTGCACATGCGAATGCTTTGGAAAATATTACTGTAGAAGAAGAAAAGCACTTTTTAATAAATGAAAGGTTAAAGCGTCGACGAGGGTTTTTTGTTCGGAATCAATTAAAAGGAACTTCTAAGAGAAAGAAAAGTTGCAGAAGGAGAAGAGCCAGCGTTGGTGAGAAAGGAGCGACGCAATCTTGAAATTGAACGACTGAGTGAGTAATGTATAAAAAAAGTTGCTATCATGCAATACTCCAAATTATTTTTAGATTTCAGTTTTTACATTTAATTTTGCATCATTAAATTTCTTATTTTCTTTTGAGGATAAAACTGCTCAATTGAAGTCATCTACAAGCAACAGCAGTTTGAAATCAGATACAGATATAAATGTATCAGTTGCTGGAAAGTCTACTGATAATATTGTGGTACAACCTCCTCTCCCAGAAGATGCAGAATTAGAATTTTTATCACCAAAAGCAAAACGGGCGAGAGGAAGCCGTACACTAGTGACTCCTAAGGTCGCTGCGGCCTTCGATAAATGTAGAATCAGTGACAGGGATGCAGTCATTTCCTGATTTCAAATACGAGGCACTAGGCCATTGACGTCCAGGATTTTGTCATCTACTGTTTATGCATTCGCAGTTCAAGAGAAAAAATACGAGAAGAAAAGGCAACTTTAATAAATAAGCAGTTCATGGATATGAAATTGCAAGCTGCTGTCATGCACTGGGATCGTAAGTGACTTCCAGCGTTAACAGTTAAGGAGACCGTCGTTCGACTTCCTGTGATTCTTTGGAATGGCGATGCTTAACAACTTTTTGGAGTGCCTGTACTGCAATGTGGAACTGGAAAAGAGCAGGCATCTGCTGTTTGTGAAATTCTTGTTGAATGGGGTCTCTAGGATTGTGTTAAAGCCTTAGTTTTTGATACAACAGCATCGAATACTGGAAGTTATAAAAGTGCGTGCGTTTTAATATAAAATGTTGTAAAAAAAAGATCTTTTGTACTTTGCTTGTAGACATCCTATATGAGGTTATTCTTAGAAGCGGTTTCGAGAAAAAAATGGGCAGAACAACAGGTCCGACTGTATTGATATTTGAAAAGTTTCAAAAGGCTTGGTTTGGAATCAATGCTTATAATTTTTTATCAGGAATTGAAAACGAAAAGGTAAATAAAAAAAGTCCTTGGCGAAGTACCATCTCATGGACTATTTTTCCGTACTCCGGGGGCGATATGTGATATTTGTATTTTTATTGTTAGTCTGTACGCCGAAGCATAGTCTTGTGCGTCTTCTGCTACTGAAGCACCTTACTTGGATTTCAGGTTTTTGTCGAAACTTTATGAATATCAAGCTGTCGATCCCGGTATCTCTCGTGTTACATTAAAAATTCTAATGAATCATTTATGGTATTTAGGGTCTGAAACTCTCGCATTAGCTTTTTTTCATCCAAAATTGTCATATGCGAGCATTTGATTAACTCAAGCTAAAACCGTTTCCGAGTAACTAAGTGCAATATCACGAAACGAAAATATCAGCTCAAAAAGCTTTCTTTTCAAGTTCAAGCCCTTTCGAAATCAGGGTATTATCCGATTTGGAGGAAGCCTAGTGAACGTAAATATACCTGAATCACAAAAGCATCCAATCGTCCTTCCAAAACAACACCACATTACGAATCTTATCATTCGCGATGAGAATAACAAACGTTTTCACACCTGAGCTCAAGCAACACTATACGAAGTTTGCAAAACTTTTTGGCATTTTAATAGTCATAACGTGACTCGGCACGTTATCCATCACTGCGTCAAATATTTTCTAACTTTGACGCGCGAAGCAAATTATTTAATGGGAAGTTTACCTAAGGATCGCCTTTATTTTGTACGACCTTTCAAGCACGAGCGCGTAGATTACTGTGGACCATTCTATATTAGGGAGCATTGACATCGAAATTGAACAAAATTTAAGGCGTACTGAAAAAGGCGACTTGCCAGCCCAGAGAATTACAGGCCAATAACTTGCCGAGAGAACCTGCTTATTGACAGTTGCGTCTGCAAAGGCGCAGCAGCCCATCATCGCGCCCTGTCGATGGCCTGCATTGACTACCGGGAAGCTTTCGATTCAACCTCTTATAGACTTATCACCTGTCTGTTGGAAAACTTAAAACTTCATCCACACATAGTAAGATGCATAGAGAGATTGATGCCCCTTTCGAAAACTAGATTCACTATCTCATCTGGAAATTATCATGTGGCAACGAACAGAATTATCTTCCGGAGGAGCCTCTTTCAGAGCATCACCATGAGACTCATTATCTCTCACACTACACAATTCTGACGTTATTCTTATTGATATTCATAAGTATGACAGTCTAAAGAATCATTTCATTGATCCAGAGTCTTGAGACTAAACAAAAATAGAAAATGGCGTCAAATTATTTTAAAAAGACCTATCGTGATTACCTCCAATAAAAAAATTATTTAAAAAAACTACAAAATTTAGATTTCTAAAGTATGGTAGTTTTGACCAAACCTCAGTATTTCGGAGGCACCTTTTTGACTTTTTTTTGTGCAAAAACTGGTTTTTGGGATTACTTTTTGTCAACATTTTTTACAATTAGCTTACAGTCGAAATTCAATTGTATTCCGCGCCTCCTTCTCAAGATCAAATGGTAGTCCCTCTACTTCCGGTCAGTCCAGCGACGATTGTTAAAGTTAAATAAAGAAAATATGGCGCTTGTTTCACTTCTGTTCTGCGATATGCGGGCCTTGTCATTCCTTTCTTTCGTGTGAGTCACACTAGACGTGTTTTTAAATACTTTAATTTAATATTTGTTACAATGGGAAAAGGGGGGAAAAAAAGATAAACAGCATATCGTGGTCATCCTTGACGTCTTCCAGTTCATCAGAACATAAAATCCATAGATCCGAAAAGGGTAAAAGCTTTTCATTAGAATTAAGAAGCTCGAGAAAGATGCAAAGAAAGGGCAAGGCTCCACAGAATGTCTGGTTCTGATTCGCTGATGTTAGAATTATTCAATCCAGGTAAACTTGTTTTCCTTTTATGTGTAAATATGTTTCTTGTAACATTTATTGGGCTCTAAGATGTGAAATTTTTGCATAAGTAAATTTTCGGGCTCTAACATGAATATTGTCAATAAGTATCTCGATTAAACCTAAGATGGCATAGTACATTGCAATTAAGCGCATGCTAAATCACTTAATAGGGCCTATACTGGTTTTTAGGATATCCTTCTTAATTGTGAGCTCTTGCCCGATAGAAATCATTGGTCTAACCAAAAAATAATTTGTCCTAGGAACTCGTTCTTAACCCGAGATCTAACTTGTCGGAATGCAAATGTCCTAACCTAAACATAATTCTGCATGTGCTCATAAGCTTAAATCTGGGCTCTAACCCAGTAAAAATATTTGTTCTCACCAAAAAGCGTTTTTGTTTAAGACCTCTTTTTTAACAAAAGATGTCACCTATCAGAATGCAATGGTCCCAGACCTAAACATTCTGCAGATGCCGATAACGTTAATTGTGAGCTCTAACCCAGTACAAATATTTGGTCCAACCACAAAATGTTTTCGTTTAAGACCTCTTTCTTAAAACGGGATGTAATATATTATAATGCAATGGCGCTAGTCAGGATTTCGCGATGAATCACTGGTTCAAAAGCCTTATGAGTTGCATTCTTCGTTCAAGATAGCCAATAGGAACAAGAGGGATTTTAGGAGGTAATGAATAATTAAGCTATTAAAGTCGCTGATAGGATCAGGTATTTTATGCCGATTTCTTTCGCCTGTTTGTCTAGTTCCGAAATCGGACGCTTCAACTGGGGTTATTCATAACTTGAAAAAATTTAACGAATTTGTTCACACATAACATTTTAAGTTGGACGATCACAAACATGTGATTCAATTAAGGGCATGTGATACTTCGTCGTGTGGTAAATCGGGCTCAGTTCCCCCGGTTTTTTGTCCACAAAAATTAAATATTTTTTAAACTGTATTTGGAGATGCTATAAAATAGAACAACAGACGTCCCCAAACTCTTTTTTGAGGGATAATGGCAACACAAATTTATTCTGCTGAATAAAAATGTTCTCTATGTGCACCATTTAGAGGTTAGGATTCGTTTTTGAGGTCTCTGCCATTCCGATAATGTCAGTCTCTGTTGTATCTCAAAATACACACATATTATTCAAATTCAGCAAAATGAAATTTTTTAAAATTATTTCTCGACAGAAGAGTTCGGAGACGTCCGTTTGCATGTTCGCTATCATTCCCAAAATTTTTAAGGTAAAATCTTTATTATTGTAGGAAAAAAGCCGGGGGGACCTAACACTGCTAAAATCGATAATTTTCTAAGTATCAAATGCCCTTGATGACTAAAGAATGCTTGATGGCTACCTTAGACTTAAAAGATGCTTTTAGTACAATCTGGGTTGACGTAAGTCATAGAAAATACCGAAATTTGATAGTAAACTTGATGAATTTACTTGTATACCTTTTGGTCTTTCCACGGCGCCTTACATTTTTACAACGCTTTTAAGACCAATAGTCTGCTATCTCAGAAAGTAGGGATTTCTTTTAATTATTCATATTGATGAATTTTCGATAAGTGCCTAAACGCACACCCAATGCTTAATAGATCTCAGGGAAACTCGTGAAATGTCACAAACTTAAGGGTTTTTAATCGACGAGAAAAGGAGCCAGGTTATTCCAAGCACCACTTGTTTACTTTGGGGTTATATATTCGATTATTCCGAAATGGTTCTAGAGCTTTCTACTTCAAAAGTATCAGCTATTATTATTGATTATGGATTAAAAATTTTCAAAAATTGACAATATTTAAAATTCGAGACATTGCGCAATTCATGTGTTCCATCGTATCTTGTTGCCCTGATTAATCTTACAGTTGGTTATATACCAAATACTCCGCGAGGAAAAAGAATTGGGCACATTTTCATGAAGATAGCAACTTTGTTACTCGAATCTTGTTGATAATAAATAAGAACGACGACCTTATCTTTATCTTTAAAAAAAATTTAATGTGTAATCGAAATCTTCATAGATGATTCCCTTGCTGGTTGTGGTGTTGTTTGTGGTTCTGAGAAATTTCACTGATTTTGGACTCAAAATGACCAAGAACTCAATATTAATGCCTTAGAGCAGGGGTCGGCAGCAAGGGGAAATCAGTAGAGTCCAGCTCTTTTAACATATGTCTCGTTTCCACCGCTCCACCTCCTCCCTCAGCTGAAAGAGCGAGATGGAAGTTTTTCGCGCTGAGGGAGGAGGCGGAGTGGTGGAAACGAGACATGTGTTAAAAGAGCTGGACTCCACTGATTTCCCCTCGCTGCCGACTCCTGCCTTAGAGGATAAAAGCTCTTTGGCCTTCACTGTTTTATTCAAAATTAAAATTCTTGTACAGCCATCTGTTACATTCACTAAATTAGATACATTCAGCATGTTCATTTAAATAAGAGGACCTGAGAAATTAGGAAACGGTGTGAAGAACGAATCATTTTTATATTTACTTATTATATTAGCTCCAAATGAAATTTCGAGGCAGATCATGAATCCCTGAAATGATTGCGTAAAACTGAATATGAATTCGCTGATTTTGCCTATAAAAAAAAATAAACGAATAGATAAATAAACAATTTGGAAAGCCAAATAGAAATGTATTTGCTAGCCGAACAAATAATGAATGTGTGCCTTATGTATCGTTGCAGAATGATCCCGATTCTGTAGCAGTAGATGCTTTTACGTTGTCTGCGGAAAAAATGCCTTTTTCGTGCCTTCCCACCCTTGCAATCATTTCAAAGGCCCTCAACCAAATCAAATCTGAGGAATATGAGGGTATTGGGGTTATTTCAGACTGGCCTATTCATCCTCAGAACCCTGTTTTTCAAATGATGCTGATGCAAGAACCCATTTATTTTGAGTCAAAAATGAATTTCCTACTTTCTTGTAATAGGAAACCACATCCACTTTGGAGACACCTTACTCTGATGGCCGGAAGGTTGTCTGGCAAGCCTTGAGGGAGAAGTAATTCCAGAAACCTCGTTGAAAATTCTGTGGCTTCTATTAAAAACTGATCAATACAGAACTGTGATGTGGCATTTAAGAAATGGTGGACCTTTTCTCAACGCAACTCTACTAATCCTTATAAGCCAGAAGTTCTTGAGATTCTCAAGTTTCTTACTCAAAAGTAAAAGAAAAGGCTCTTCATATAGTACACTTAAGTGTACTAGATCTGCGTTATCCTTGATTGCAGATTCTTGAATCACCAACGATGAATGAATACAGCGGTTTTTTAATGAATTTCGAAATTATGACCAGCTCGTCCCAGATACGAACACACATAGAATCCGCAAATGGTTTTAAATTAATTTTCTTCCTAATCGACCAATGAAGACTTGAATTTTCAAGATTGGTCCAAAAAGCAAGTCACGCTCCTAGCTCTCACTTCAATAAATAGAATGTAAACCTTTTATTCTATCAATATCAGTAACATTATAAAGACGTAAACTTTAATTGAGATTAAGATTATAGGTCAGATTTAAATTTCGAATTGCAATAAAGTGCAACTGGTACGCGGAATTGACGTAGAATCTTTTCCGCACATAGTACCTGTATGTGACATGTAGCTACTTCTACCGCTAAGAATCTTGGAGTTGATTTGCATTTGACTAAAAAGACAACTGTATGGACTAAAAATTCAACAACGTTCGCTAGATTTTA
>JAABKJ010007775.1:0-11611 GCA_011634705.1 Andricus grossulariae
TTGAATTTTTCTCTACCTGAAAAAAACCTGGAAAAGTCCTTGAATTTTGCTCATGGTCCTGGAATTTTTATTCCCTTCAAGAAAAAAAAATTGTTTTCAAATTAGTTCTCTGCTGGACAGAAAAAGACTGCTAAACTGTTTTTTTGGAGGTGCATATATATTATAATGAAGGTCCCTACTCACCTGCAAAACCCCTGGAAATGTTAGGGAATTTTTGTTTGAAGTCAAGGAATTTGTTTTTCGAGATCATGACTAATTTTTTGTATGATTGTAATATAAAATTGAATATCAATATTTTTTCATTTTCTTTTCTAGTTAAAAATTCAACTGTTTATGTGAAAATTCATGTATTTTGTTGAAAATTCGACGTTTTGATTGAGAATTAATCTTTTTAGATTCAAAATTTAACTATTTGGTTAAAAGCTCACATATTTTGTTGAAAATTCAACTCTTTAGCTGAAAATTTAACTGTTTTGTGGAAAATTTATTTTGTTTGGCTGAAATATTAACTATTTAATTTTGCGCTGAGAATTCAAGTATTTATTGAAAATTCAACTGTTTTTGGTTAATGCTTGATTTTTTCTTTTCAAAATTCGAATATTTGGTTAAAAATTCATTTTTGCAGGTAGGAAATTCAACTATTTTATTAAACATTTTCTCTTTGGACAGGAAATTCGACATTGTGGATTGATATAATTTAATTTTTTGTTGAAAATAAAAAAATTTAATTAATTTTTTAAACTAGAAAGTTTACTTTTCCATTTCTGGTTGAAAATTGATCTTTTTTACTTTGAAATTCAACTATTTGGACGAAAGTTTATCTTTTCTGTTTAGAAATTCAAGTATTTGGTTAAAAATTCATGTATTTTGTTGAAAATTCGTCTTTCTTTGGTTACAAATTAATTTTTTTAACTGATAATTTAAGCAATACAGTTGAATGTTCTTTAATTTTAGTTAGAAATTCATCTCTTCTGCGGTTGAAAACTCAACTATTGCAGTTGAAGATTCACCATTTATTTCAAAATTCATCATTTTTGTTTAAAATTGAACTATTTTTACGAAAATTCTTTTTTTTTTGTATAATGAATTTTTTAAACTGCATACTTAAGTGTTCCATTTTTGGTTGAAAATTTATTTTTTTATTTTAAAATTTACCTAGTTAGTTGAAAATATATCTTTTTTATTTAAAAATTCAAGTTTTTGGTCGAAAATTTGTCCTTTTTGTAGAAAATTAATGATTTTAGTTGAAAATGCAATTACTTGATTAAAACTTGAACTCCTTTCTTAAAAATTCATTTTTTTTAAGTTTCGATTTTTTTAAATTAATTTTTTTAACTAAAAGTTTCAGTACTTTGTTAAAAATTCCGTTTTTTGTTACAAATTAATTTGTTTAATTTGATCATTTAAGCAATTTAGTTGAATATTCCAGAATTTTAGTAAAAAATTTATTCATCTCTTCCGCGGTTGAAAATTCAAGTATTCCAGAAAATTCACCATTTTAGTATAGAATTCATCACTTTGGTTTAAAATTGAACTGTTTTGACAAAAATTGTTTTGTTGTTGTTGTTGTAAAATGAATTTTATAAACTGGATATTTAAGTGTTCCATTTTTGGTTAAAATGTATTTTTTTATTTAGAAATTTATCTAGTTAGTTTGAAATTTATCTTTTTTATTTAAAAATTCAAGTGTTTGGTCGAAATTTCGTCTTTTTTGGTCAAAAATGAATGATTTTGGTTAAAAATTCAATTACTTTATTAAAACTTGAACTCCTTTATTAAAAGTTAATTTTTTGTAAGATTCGATTTTTTTAAATCAAGTTTTTTAACTAAAAGTTTCAGTACTTTGTTAAAAATTCCTTTTTTTTTTGTTGTTGTAAAATTAATTTTTGAAACTGGAGATTTAACTATTTCATTTTTGGTGAAAAATTTTTTTTTTATGATTTTGGTTGAAAATTAATTTCTTACGTTGAAAATTTAATTATTTCATTGAAAACTAAATTTAAATTAGCGTGAAATTCGATAACTCAGTCAATTTCAACCAATTATAATCAAAAAAGTTTATTACACGCGGAATTGAACTCCCTTTGACTATATCAACAGAAAAAAATGATTGGATTGGAATTTTTGGATTTTTACCATAAAATCAGAGTTTGAGGGCGTAAAAGAAATTTCGCAAATGAAACTTTTTTTTAGTTCTACTAGACCTACAAATTGTACTATAATTCGTGAAAAGTATTTTTTCACTGTAAAAAAAAGGTACCTGAAAAAATGAAATTTTTTGTCCTGGAAAACCAGGAAAAGTCCTTGAATTTTTATTAAAAAAAAAAAAAAAAACGCTTGACACCCTGGTTAAGCACGGAAGGGTGTGGTTAGCGCCCGGGTGGGTGACCGTTCATGTTTCTCGCTTAGTCGTGTTTTCACTGTGTTTATCTACTGCCGAGCGGAAGGTTTCACGCCGAGGATGAATGTGGACACTCGATGATATCGAATGTATACATCCAAACTCGTCTGTCAGTCACCGGCTGTGCTCAGGAGTTTTAGTTTTCTGCAGTTTTCCACTTCACTGACCAAATTTTTAGGCAAATGCGAGCGCTTATAATAAAAATTCTGTTGCAGATAGTAGGAGATTATATAAATTAAAAAACCCCTAGGATTGAGTACGTTAGGCATTGCTTGGAGGCTTATTATGATAATTGAGATTCATTATTCAAATTTCATTTGAGACAGTTTGAAATAGTATTATTTATAATCAAATTATTTATTAAATATATATTTTTCATGCAAATAATTTAACTAAACTTCAACAATAAACTTACTTATTCCAATGAATTTTACAAAAAACTGTAGTGGTAGCACCTGGAGGCAATTCAATCAGATTTGGTTCCACTTGAAACCTATCACTAAAAAGATAGAATTTTTTTTTAAATGATCAATTATTTCACAGTCAATTGACCTTAATTTTAAAATTGCTTACTAGGTTTGAATTTGTGGATGATTTTTCATTAACGCACGAACGTCCATTATATTTGCAAATAACAACTGTTGATGTCGATTACCTTCGTTTATTAAAGTTATGGGCAGGCATATATCTTGATGACTATATTAAATAAATATATAAATTAAATAATAATTTAAATTAGTTATTCATTTAAACTAAATTCAGGGTGGCCGAGAAACTATATTTTCAATGTTCCCTGACTTTCCTGATTTTTCCCTAACAATTTTTTCATTTTCCCTGGCCATTAATATTTTAAGACCAAAATTCTAATCTTGTAACATTTCTTATATAGAATATTTTATTGATGGAATAAAACCATTTTTAATTTGAATTTATTATATTCTTTTGGATTAAAAATAATTCAAAATAATTTGATTCAGGAGGCTTAAAAAAACACAAGTTAAATTCAATAGAAGTAAAGTGAGTTAGAAAAAATCTAAAAAATGCCATTGATTTTAGTAAAATTCGAGTGAATTTAAAAGATGTTTAGAGAAATTCAAGGAAATTAAAAAGGATTAGAAGAATTGAGGTGAATTTGAGAAAAGTCAAGAAAGTTTCAGAGAAATCAAAGAATTCTAAAGGATTCCGGACAAATGAATAAGAATTCAGGGGGAATTACAAATAAAATCAAATTAATTACCAAAAATAATTGAAAATCTCTTCAAATCTTTAAAATCCTGTGAACCCCTTCACTTCTTGCGAATAAATTCTCAGAAATCGATAAAAATATTAGGAAATGCGTGAAATTCTTTGAATATTTAAAAATACCTTAAAATTTTTAAAATCTATTGAATTACCGAAATCAATGAAAATTTTTTTGAAATATTCCAAAATGCCCTAAATTAATTCAAATACTTTAAAATCTTTTGAAACCCTCTTAAATTTGTTTAAAATCTTCAAAATACTTTGAAATCTTTTAAAATCCCCTAAAATATTTCAAATCCTATAAAATCTCTTCAAAATTTTTTGTAATCTTTCAAAATATCATGAAATATTTTAAATCTTCTAAAATAACTTTGAATACCCTTTAGAATCCCTGGGATTCTTTCAAAATACCCTAAAATATTTAAAATCCTTCAAAATATTTTGAAATTCCTTTCCATTTCTAAAGATCTTAAAAATTCTTCGGAATTTAAATAAATCCCCTAAAATATTTTAGATCTTCCGAAATCTTTTGAAATCCCTTGAAATTTGTTAAATCTCTTGAAAATATCTTGGAATCTTTTGAAATACCCTGAAATATTTTTAATCTTTTAAAAATACTCCAAATTTTGAAATCTATTAAAAACACCTTAGGATATTTCAAATCCATTAGGATCTTTTGAAATTCCTTGAAATTTTTTAATGCTCTTTAGAATTCCCTGCAATTTTTAAAAATACCCTAAAATATTTGAATATTCTTCAAAATCACTTGGAATCCTTCAAAATACCATAGAATATAAAAAATCGTTTTAAATCCCATTAATTACTGTAATTGATTGAAAATTCCATGAAATATTATTAGAGGCCCTAAAATATTTCAAATCCTTGAAAATCTTTTGGATTCGATTGAAATTTGTTAAAGATCCTGAAAACTCCTTTTAAAATACCCACAAATATTTTAAATCTTCCGAAATCTTTTGAAATCTTTCGAAATCTCTGAAAAATTTTTAAATCCTTCAAAATCTTCTGAAATCTTGTGAATTCCTTTGAATTTTTTTAAATATTTTGAAAATGTCTTCAAATTTTTTAGAATATCCCGATATATTTTAAATCTGTTGAAATCACTTTAAATTTAGAAATCTATCAACAATACCTTCAGATATTACAAATCTGTTCAAATATTTTAAAATTCCTTGAAATTTTTAAAAGCTTCTCAAAATCCCATGAATTTTTTTCAAATAGCCTGAAATCTTCAATATTCTTTGAAATTCCTTAGAATCTTTTAAACTACCGTAACATATTTGAAAGCGTTCAAAATCCCATCAAATTACTCAATATCAATTAAATATTTCTTGGAATAAAATAAAATACCATAAAATATTTCAAATCCTTTAAAATTTTTTAAAGTTCCTAAAAATTCCGTGGAATATTTGAAAAAAATATCCAAAGATCTTTGGAATTCTTTGAAATACCTTAGTATTACGTATTGAAATCAATTTAAAGTTCCTGTGAATCTTTTAAAATATTCTGAAATCTTAAAAATTCTTCAAAGTCTTTGGTAATACCTTAAATTTAAGGGTGTGCAAAAAGCTCCATACTTCGAGTCGAGTCGAGCCGACTTTTTTCGAGTCGAATGGAGTCGAGATCGAGCTTGCTCGAAATTTCAAGTTCTCAAAATTTTCGAGCTACTCAAAAGTTTCGAGAACTCGAACGGCTTCGAGTACTCGAACAGTTTCGAGTACTCGAACAGTTTCGAGCTACTCGAAATTTTCGGGTTCTCGAAAGTTTCGAGTTCTCAAAGACATTCGAGTTCTCGAAGAAATTCGAGTACTCGAAAGTTTCGGGTTCTCGAAGCTTCTGAAATCAACAAAAATTTCTTCAAACCCGGTACTAGGGGGTTTATCGAATTGCTAACGATGATTTTATAATCAAAAGTTAGAATTCGAGATTCTGTATCCAAAACGGCGACTAAATTTTTGAGAATTTCAATAAATTGACAGATGAAAAATTCAATAAACTGACGGATTTCGATGAGACTCAGTATACTATTGAAATCCGAAAAACCTCGTAGTATTGGGTTTGAAAAAATTCTTGTTAATTTCAAAAGTTTCGAGAACGTGAAACTTTCGAGCAGCTCGAAACTTTCGAGTAGCTCGGAAGTATTCCAGTACTCAAAAGTTTCGAGTTCTGGAACTCATTCGGGTTCTCGAAAGTTTCGAGTTCTCGAAGACATTCGAATGCTTGAATAGTTTCGAGCATTCTGGAAAGCTCGATCTCGACTCGAATCGACTCGAACCGGATCGAGCTCAGTTCGACTCGACTCGGAAGCTAACAAGCTCGACTCGACTCGTTCGAGTTTGTTGCACACCCCTAGTAGTTTCTTATGCATTATTAAGGGCGAAAAGGGGAATAAGTTTATTTTAAGGGCACTATTTTTCATATTTGTGTAATAAATTTTTTTATATAATTTGCCACTTAAATTTTCATTTTACTTCAATAAAATTCAGAAAAGACAATTACAAATCACTTTTTAGTGTCTTCAGGGGTGTGTTTTGGCAAAGTTGGAGGTAAATTAAATCTTCAAACGAATTTTTCAGGCTTCATACTGCTCACATGGTAGTTTTACATAATGATTTTAAAGTTTTTACGATTCTTTTTAAAATTCAAGGGTGAGACTTTAAAAAAATTGAAAAATAATTTTGTTAGACCACCCTAATATATAATTTATTATATATAAATATATATTATATTGTTTAGAGGAATGATTACAATTGTTTATAAAATGAATTAATTACATAAGCAAATTAAACAATAGAAAAATATGAATACAATTCAAAGTGTTTTTAAAAAACTCATCTTCATATTCAATTTTCCTACTATTAAATTACATATTTTCATGCATTTTTATATTACTAATTACAGCTGCTCTTATTGTTACTGAAAACTACGTTCTTCTTTTATACTCATAAAAAGTATCAAGTTTTTAACGAATTTTAGTATTTTTTCTATACATACCAATGCAAAAACGGGCAAACCTGATCGGAGCGCCATCTGTTGGGTTTATTTGAACTACGATACCCCTCCGGATGCTAAGAGAACGACTACCGCATGCACATACGCGGGCGATGCATAGGGCTGGTTGGGAATAATCAGCTGACTACTACCCCGCTTGACCCTGCTTGAAGGATTACCCGCAACACTTTTTACCCTCATTTTTTTGTGTGAATATGATTTAGGATATTTATCTACTACTATTCGTATTTAGTTAATATTTTTATTCAAAATTTGACTATATAAAACAAGAGGCAGCATAACAAAATGTACATGAAAGAAAGTTACAATTAAAATTCCTTTATATAACCATATTATTTATTCATTTCACTCATTCCATTGGAAAAATCGTATTAATATTTTGATTTTATGTACATAATGATTTTTGCGAAAAGTTAGCGAAATTGGTAGTTTTTCCGTCTTGAGTGAGAGAACATCATTGCTCAAGACAAAAAGTGAGTAACTTATAATCATTTGGTTCGTTGGCGAGGAAATAAGTGTTATAACGTGCTGTGAGATGTTCGGCTTCTTCATCGATCAAAATATGTGGACTGCATGGCAACGGGCTTTTCCCAAATCAGCCTTAAAAAGACTGTAAGAAAAAGTGTATTTTTCAATAAAAAGTTATAAAAGTACTTTTTCATTAGAAATTAATCTTCATTCTGTACAATTATGATAATTTTAGAGACTAAGGCATTCTTTGAAAATTCTTGGGGGACCCTGACGACTTTCTCCTAAGTAGGGTTATCATATGCTATTACTAGGCCCTGCACATCAAAATTTCTGCGCAAATATATATATTCTTCACGGACTATTTTTTTTTATTAATAGACTAATTTTTCCTAATAATTTATTGTAGTCGTTACCAATAGAGAATTATCTCCTCACACCAATTGTTATGTCCTTCTCTACCACTAAATATAAAATCTGTACAATAGATGATTCCAAATACTCAAAATGATTATAAATTTTTATACCTGATATACCTACATGTTCTTTTAAGTCATATGATGATAGAACGAGAAATTGTTTTTAAATGAGTTTAGGAACGTAATATAATGCTACAGAATTTAAGAAATTTTTCTCTTTCTAATTTGGCATTTTTTAAAACACTTTTCTGGCTGTAAAATTTCTAGCGTCGCAACAGGAAGGGAAAAATCATGAGTGAATACATCATTGGACAATTGGACATGCGTGCACAAATCCAGCAAGGAGTATACTTACGTTTTGTAAGTAAAATGAGCACTAGTGTCGGTGCCTGCGTACTGCATATCGAGGTAAGAGTGGTTATCACCAGACTGTGATTGGCTCTGCCCTCTGACCTCCGAGCATGGCTCCGCCTCTCACTTACGCACCAACACTCGGTGGTTTCATTGCAACACATAAACGGTATAATATTTGTCACTAAAGCATCATGGCGTCTTGTTTCCATGGCCGAAGATATACCAATTACTTCTATTATCAATACTGACAACTGACTGCGGTTCGTCTTCAATCCAGCAGCACTCTTCCAATCTGCATTTTATTTTCCGTATCTGTCCCATATTTGCTACAAAATTCTATGCAGATTTGAATACTCACATTCGTATTAGTTATATTCAGTTGACTTTCAAGCAGATTTGCAGCATTTGTTTCAGTTGGAAATCAATTTTGAAAATTTGAGAAAAAGAATGGTAACTGAATATGCCATATATTATTTGAAGCAGACTATGGATCCAGAATATCTTACAATAAAACATTTTAGGAAATTCGCATAGTAGTTTTTCTTATTCTTCTCTCTGTTATTACAAATATAAGTAATATTTACGGAAAAAAGTTTACTATCGTGCAGAATTTTGTGTTTAAATTATGAAAACCGATTCGTTGTGAAGGCATCATAGAACCAAAATAAATCTTCTTGAAAACGAATGTGGGAAAGTGGCATTCTGAAGATGTGGGAAGCTGATGTTTTATAAAAACTATTTCTATATATAGTGTAGCAATTCATATTGAATTGCTACACTATTAAGAATAGTTCATCGCATGAGAGTTAGAGTACGCCAAGTCCACTTTTTAACATTTTTGAGTTTATAGTGTTTCCATATTTAGAGCGTGGCAAATAATGTTAATGTATTTATTTAGTTTTGTGATATTAGGCTCACAAATCATAATAATTAATACATAAAAATTTCGATGTTAATCCAGTTTGAAGATTATATAGTGCCATGTCCATAATATGGATTTTTAAACTAGAACTAGACGGAGAAATATAGTAACTTACTTCCTAAATTTGAATTAGTAAAATATAACTGATTATCAATTAAATTCTACTAATTGCTGTAGCTAGAATTGAGTCACTGATAATTAGTATCAGTTATAGTTATATTGAAGAAATCAGTTAATTTTAAAACATTATGTTCCAAATATTTTTGCGCATCATTTTTAAATGTGAAATTGTTTAAAGTTTAAAATTTGTTCACACATGTAATAATTTTTTATTCATTTAATAAAATGAAAATTTCAAAATACACTTTATTATTATACATAATATTGGAGTATAAAGAAAAGCCTAATTCAAAAATGGATTTTCTATCAATTTATTCAAAGTCTATAATTGATTCACTGCCGTTCCGGAATAACTGATTGACTTCAGTTACGGTACTTTTACTGTTAAAATTAGTAAACTTCTGAAAATAACTGATTAATCAATTAAAATTAAGTGTACTGAATGAATTAGTAAAATTTCTCCTAATTCAAATATTAGAGAGTAATTACAAATTATATTTAAATATTGTGTTCTGAGCACAAAGCTTTTGTTTTCAATAGTCATCTTTAATAGGCGAATTAATTAACTGAAACTTCTTGGCGACCTATACATTTTATTTTGAGGTTGAACATTATCCATTGGCGTTAAAAGTGACAATTTAAGAGCATCATTATATGCTAAAATATCCTTTAAATTAGGGTTAATAATAACTTATTCTACTCAAGTATTTAATAAAATACAGGAGTACAAATACTAATTTTTTGTTACTTTTCCATAAAAATGTACTTTATAAATACTTTATTCACAATGTTTATTGGAGATAGCACAATCTAGCTCTCCAAAAAGTACATTTTATTAAGTCCATATTGTGCTATATAGCTTTTTAATTTCAGGTAAATTAAATAATTAATTTCATTAATATGTATTTCAGTGCGTTTTTATTATTACATATGATTTATAAGTTTCATAATAAATTTGATATTATTAAACATTTAATTAGGGTATAATATCATTGAAACTTTGAACCTCATTTTCTCAGTTTGACAGTCAATATGGACATGGCGTATTCTAACTCTCATGCCACGAGTTGTTTGAAATAAAAATACAATAGGGTTGTTTCCAAAGTCAGATATCACTTTTTCAATGGATAGATCTTATAGTTTATAAAATTCTAATTTTAAAAACGCCCATAAAATATTTTTTACGTATTGTTTACTATTTTAATTTAATGTTGAAATATGAATTTTCTATCACGATGTCGATTGGAGGCAGTGATGCTAATAGACCGCGACTTTTTCAACTGCGCAAGCGTTGCGTTGGAAGAAGAAAGCCACGTTATTGGCCGTAATACGCGCGCTTATTTTAAATGCTTCAAATTCATTTTTATTCTCAGGTCGAGAAATTATAATAATTTATGTTGATATGGTTCATATATGTTACTGCAATAACTATAAGATCCATGATAATAAAGTATTTTATTAGTATTAATATAGAAAATTTAATGTACTTAATATCCGTTTAGAATATCAAAGTTGGTCTAAAAATAGTACATCAAATTTTTAAATTTGAAAAAAATCTTATTTAACGGTGTGTATAATGTGTATTAAAATTAAAGCTAAAAAGTTCTTCTTGGAATTTTTATTATAATTTTTTGCGAGATTTTCTCCTCTAGATCCGTGATTTTCTGCAATTACAGGGGCACCTCTTGTAGGATATATCACGGTCTTAGTTGATTAGAAGCTATCAGTTGCGCTATAATCAACTCTGGGTCAAATAGTGTCTAAAAGTTTTTTTTTTAATTATACCCCCCCCCCCCAATTTGAAACAAACTTAGAAGTCAAATAGTATGAAAGATAAAGAATAAAATCTTATATTCTTCCCTAAAGTGCGTATAACATAAGCAATTAGGTATTTAAGATTTCTCTGTGGCTGCATTTCTGGAAATTTTATTCTTAAAACTATTGAACTGAAAATTAGTACGGTCAGTCGTAAAATAAAATACAAAGATTAACAAAATTATTGAAAATCGCATGCAAATTAAAACTTGTTGTTATTCTCTTCAGCTGCAGATCTGGAAATGTTGTTTTTAAAACTATTGAGCTGAAAATTAGTACTGTCAGTCTCAAAATAAAATAACTTAAAAGTTAACGAAATTGCTGAAAATCGTATGCAAATGAAAACTCATTGGTTTTCTCTTTAGTTGCAGTTTTAGAAATACTGTTCTTGAAACTATCGACTCATAGCTTCGAATTAACTAAGACCGTGACAAATCCTACAAGAGGTGCCCCTATTATCACAGAAAATCACGGATCTAGAGGGGAAGACCTCGAGAAAAAAATTACAATAAAAATTCCAAAAAGAACTTTTTAGCTTTAATTTTAATACACATGATACACACCGTTAGTCAAAATAAGATTTTTCCCCAATTTAAAAATTTGATTTACTATGTTTAAGACAAACTTTGATATTTTAATCGGATATTAAGTACATTACATTTTTCATAGTAATAATAAAATACTGTATTATCATGGATCTTATGATTATTGCAGTAACATATATGAATCATATTAACATAACTTATTATAATTTCTCGTCTTAAAAATAAAAATGAATTTGAAGCATTTAAAATAAGCGCGCGTATTACGGCCAATAACGTGGCTTTCCCCTTCCAACGC
>JAABKJ010007776.1:0-11611 GCA_011634705.1 Andricus grossulariae
ATTTTTGTTAAAAATATATCTTTTTCAGATGAAAATTCATTTTTTCGGTTGAAAATAGAACTATTTTATTCAAAATTCGTCTTTTTTTTTTTTGTTGAAAATCATTTTTCCATCTGAAAATATACCCACTTCTCTTTCGGTTAAAAATGTATCCTTTTTAGTTAAAAATTCATTTCTTTAGTTGAAAATTAAACTATTTCTTGAAAATTTCTTTCCTTTTTTTTTAAATCAATTTTGAACTGAATTTTCATTTTTAGTTGAAAATCCATTTCTATTGTTGAAAAATTCACTATTTTGTTGAAAATCTAAATATTTTGTTGAATATTTTTTTGGAAGGTTGTTATAAAACCTGACATGTAGCTAATCCATTTCTAGTTAAAAATTTACCTTTTTTAGTTGAACATTCAAAAACTTGCGTAAAAATTAATTTTTTCAAACTGAAAATTTAATTAAGCGAATTTTCGTTTGAAGATTAATCTTTTTTAGATAAAAATTCATTTCTTCGTTTAAAAATTTGACTATTTTATTCATAATTCGTCTTTTGTTTGTTGCAAATAATGTATTCATCTGAAAACTTAACTATTTCACTTTTGGTTGAAAATGTATCCTTTTTGGTTGAAAATTCATTTCTTTAGTTGAAAATTAAACAATTTCTTGAAAATTTCTTTTCTTTTCTTTTATTAAAAATTAATTTTGAACTGAATTTTCATTTGTAGATGAAAATACATTTCTATAGTTGAAAATTTATCTATTTTGTTGAATATTTTTTCGTAAAGTTTTTTTAAAACCTAAAATGTAGCTAATCCATTTTGAATTGATATTTTACATTTTTTAGTTGAAAATTCAACAATTTGGTTGAAAATTACTTTTTTTTCAACTGAAAATTTAACTAATCCAATTTTTGTTTGAAAATTGATCTTTTTTAGATAAAATTCATTTTTTTAGTTGAAAATTAAACTATTCTGTTGAATATTTTGTTGCAAAGTTTTTTTAAAACCTAAAATGTTGCTAATCCATTTTTAGTTGAAAATTGACATTTTTTAGTTGAAAATTCAACACTTTGGTTGAAAATTTATTTTTTTCAACTGAAAATTTAACTAATCCAATTTTTGTTTGAAAATTGATCTTTCTTAGATGAAAATTCATTTTTTAAGTTGAAAATTAAACTATTTTGTTGGAAATTCGTTTCTTTTTTTTGTTTGTTAAATTTTCAACTAAAATGATTAATTTTTAACCAAAAATGGAATAGTTAAAATCTATTTTCATTAATTTTAAGCAAAAAATAATGATATTTCAACAAAATAGTTACACTTTCAAACAAAAAATATGAATGATCAATAAAGTGGTTGAACGTTTAACCAAGTAATTAAATTTTCAACTAAAAAAATATATTTGTAACCAAAAATGGAATAGCCTAATTTTCAGTTAATTAATTTTCAACAAAAGAAAGCAAATTTTTAACAAATTAGTTAAATTTCTAAATAAAAGAGATTAACTAACAACCAAATGTAAAATATTAAAATTTTCAGGTAAAAAAATTAATATTCAACAGAAAAAGAATGAATTTTCAACAAATAGTTATTTTCCAAATTGTTCCTAATCTAAAATTGTTTGATTTGGAAAGTTTTCAAAACAAAATCGTCTAATCTATACATAATTTAAAATTCTTTTAATTATAAATATTAAACATAACTTGTTTCAACCATTTTTAAACTTGATGTTAGATTTTTTTTCAATAATGGACTTTTACATTGTCTATATTTTTAATTTTAGGAAATGAAAATCTAGAGATTTTTAGTCTAACGTTCACCTATACCTCATATTAAATTAATTAATTAAGCATTGTATAATTGCCTAAAATAGGTGATATAATAGTGATATTTCTAGTCTAAAAAAAAAGTATTTTTAACTGAAAGAACGAGAAGAATTCTCAACAAAATAGTTAAATTTTCAAGCAAAGAAATCAATTTTAAAAAAAAAGAATCATTTTCTGCAAAAAAACGAATTTGTAACAAATGTATGAATTTTCAACTTAATGAATTTTCAACTAAAAAAGATAATTGTTTGTTCTAAAATCCAATAATTAAATTTTCAGTTCAAAAATTAATTTTCAAAGAAAAAAATTTAACTAAAAAGGTAAAATGTCAAGAAAAAAATTAATAACAAAATAGTTAATTTCTCAAGCAAAGAGATGCATTTTTAATCAAAAAGATAAATTTTTAACGAAGAAGAATAATTTTCTACCAAAAAAAGACGACTTTTGAACAAAACACATGAATTTTCAAGCAAGAAAAAAAACAGAAAAAAAACAATATTTCAACAAAATGGTTACATTTAGAACAAAAAAAAATTCTGAATAAAGTATTTCAAATTTCAACCAAGTATAGTTGAATATTCAACTAAGAAGGATCAATTTTAAACCAAAAATAAAATAGCTCAATTTTCAGTTAATTGATTTTCAACAAAAAAAAAAAGAATTTTCAACAAAATAGTTAAAATTTCAAATAAAAAAGATCAATTTTAAACCAAAAATAAAATAGCTCAATTTTCAGTTAATTGATTTCCAACAACAACAAAAAACGAATTTTCAACAAATTAGTTAAAATTTCAACTAAAAAAGATACATTTTAAACCAAAAATAAAATAGCTCAATTTTGAGTTAATTGATTTTCAACACCAAAAAACGAATTTTCAACAAATTAGTTAAAATTTTAAATAAAAAAGATCAATTTTCAACCAAAACCTTTTTACAAATTTTACCTCATCTTAAATTGTTTGATTTGGAATATCTTCAATTCAAAATCGTCTAATTTATATTAATTTTCAAATATTTTTAATAACCAAATTATACATTGTCAATTATTCTAACAAAAGTTTTGATTTATTATTCGAAAAAAATTTTATAATATACTTTTGAATTGTTTATATTTCTAATTTTAGTAAATGAAAATCTAGAGACGTGAGAAGTCAAGGGAATGGATTCTCTTCTTTTTTTATACCTTGTAATGATTTTCTACATAAAAGATGATATCAGAAAACATTGAATAATTAATTAAAATAGGTAATAACATGAAAATCAAAATTTATGGAAAATATTTAAATAAAAATCACAGTTTAAATCACATCGACCAAACAACCCTTGGCAACTCGCGAGGTTCACTTTCATTGTTGGTACCAGTCTAGTTTTGATCACGAGGTCGCAAAACGTGCAGTAAAATCGGCCTTGAATTCCGAGAGCCAAAATTACATTTTTTGAGATTTTTCTCATGAGGCTGCTGAAATTTTTGCTACGTTATTTCCCACCTGGTAAGTTCAGCAATGGTTTAATTAATAGAGCAATTTTTGAGCCATTTAGTGTCTCAGAGGAATTAGCAATTAGACAATTAAATAATTTCAAAAACCATATTTAATTAATACAATTATCTCAGGTATTGCCTTAGAATACATGCAAGGTGGACATGTCAAGACGAAGATGATAGACCTCTTGGATTTATCAGCACAGTAATTAATTTTGATTAATATTTCATATAATTAGTCAATTATTATCTTATTTATATTGTTTTTTTTTTGTTAAAGTTTTTTTCGGGAATTAGGATCACATTGTTTATTAAGGAATTATGAATTTCAATTTTTTTAATAGATAATGAATGTTATATTTGTTAATTTAACCTGAGTCAAATTTATAAGATTTAATATGATGGATTGATTTCATTTTCTGTTCTTAAGTCGAAAGTATTCAAATTATATTTTCTTTTATGAAAATTTTGTATAACTGATCTTATTCAAGCTCTCCGTTAATGTTTTTTTTTAATTTGTCAAGGTTTGTAGTTTAAAAAATTGAATTGTAGAAAATATAATATCCGACCAAAAACATCTGTGATGCAAAAAATCTGCCAAGTACAACCTAGCAATTTTTTATTAAAATCGTTTTGCCTATAACATTCAATTCCGTCAAGTTTTATCATATTCATAATATGGACTTTTCAAAGTAAATTTTTGAAATTTATATAATATACTTTATAAAAAAAGTTCTTTTTTTCTAAATTACAAAAACAACGTGAAATCCTATAAAAAACATCTTCGATGCAAAAAGTCTGCCAAACACAACTACATAAAGTGAAATCAAAATTGGTCAAGTGAATTGAGAATAAAGATTAATAATAAAATATAGTAAGAAACTTTTTTGTATGAAGAACCTTATAGACATTTTTAAAACAAATTTCAAACATCCATTTTAGATATAATACAACTTGGAGGGATTAAATATTATACCATGGTATTATTATACCCAGCAATTTTTTATTAAAATCGTTTTTTGTTTATGACATCCAATCCCGCCAAGTTTTATAATGTCTTCAATGTGGCTTTTTGAAGTTGGTTTTTGAATTTTCTATATGATACTTTATGAACAAAGTTTTTTTTTTGTAAATTACAAAAAAAAAAACATGAAACCCTATCAAAAACATATGCAATGCAAAAAGTCTGCCAAGCACAACTACATAAAGTAAAATCAAAATTGGCCAAGTGATTTGGGAAAAAATATTAATAATAAAATACAGTAAGAAACTTTTTTTTATAATGAACCTTATAGACATTTTTTAAATAAATTTCAAAAAGCCAATTTAGAGATTATAGGGGAATTTTTTCTACAGATGGATGGATGTTAAATAATTAATTTAGTTTAATTATTAGTTAAGACACTATACGTGTTCATAAATTAATATTAATTATTTTTCTTTTATTTGTGTTCCTATTTAATTATTATCCACTATAGGGAGGTTTCCCCTACATCGAACGCTATGATACTTCGGAAATAACTATTAATTAATTGCTTAAAAAATTCATGAATATAACAGAACATTAATGTTTTCAGCAAACGCTAGTTGTTATATTTATAACAGAAAAAATTCCCAAATATCCTGAAAAAATATTGTTTAAGCAAATTTAATTTCTTCAAACAAATAATGATTTGCTAAATAATAAATATGAAGAATCGGAGACGTATAAAGTATGTTAAACCGCAACTTTGATTATGATTGATAGAAAAAATCCGACTTTTCGAGAAAAAACTATTATTTAAACAAATTAAACTTGTTCAGATTATTGAAAATTACTTCAAAATATTGAGAATTATTCCACTAGACCAACAATAATAATTTTTGGCAAAAACAACGAGAATAAAGTGCTAAAACGTGTACATTTCGGGCAGAATTGACATTTTTGGACTTAGGGGTACATTTTGGGGCACCTTTGGGGTATTTTTGGGGTGGCAAACCCATTTCATTGACTAATAAAACTCAGTAACATTTTCCCAGACGCATAGAAGTTATTCCAAAAATCCCAAAAAGTGATTTTATCGAGTGCCCGGAAAAATTTAAAGTGCCCGGCGGCACCTGTTGAAACGAAAATTTCGAAAAAACAAAAATCTGCAATATTAGTTTGTGTTTGTCGTACCTTTTTCCCAGATAGGGAAATGAGAAGAAGGAAATTAGGGAAAATGAGGGGAGTGGAAGTAGTAGGAGTGATGGGTAGTAGGGGCAAATGAGAAGTGGGGAACACGGAGAATGAAGGCAATTTAGGGATGGGGAAGTGAGGGAAAATAAAAGGAAATTATGGACTGGGAAGTAGGGAAAATAAAGGGAATTGAGTGGTCAGAAAGCAAGGAAAGTGAATGAAAATGAGGGGAGGGGAAATAAAAGCAATGAGGTAAATTTGTGAAATGAGGGATAGGTAAGCAGGAGAAGTGAGGGAAAACGAGGAGATGGTTAGAGAGGATAAATGAGTGGAGTGGAAGTACGAAAAACCAGGAGAGGAGAAGTAGTGGAAATGAAGAGAGGAGAAATAAGGAAAATAAGGAGAGGGGAATTGGGAGGAAATTAAGGGAGGGGAAGTAGAGGAAGTGACGGGAAATTAGGCAGAAGTCGGGGAATTATTGGAAATGATTGAAAGTGAGGGATGAAAGTGAGGGAAGTGAAGGGAGGGCCAGTAGAGTAGTGCGGGTTAGTAGAAAAATGAAAAGAGGAGAAAGAGGGGAAATAAGAAGAGGGGAATTAGGAGGAAATTAGGGGAGTAGAAGTAGAGGAAGTGATGTGAAATTATGGACGGGAAGTCAGGGAATTATTGGAAATGATTGAAAGTGAGGGCGGGTAGTGAGGGAAGTGAATGGAGGGGAAGTAGAGTAGTGCGGGTTAGTAGAAGAGGGGAAGTGATGGCTAGGAAAGAGAAGTAGGGGAAGGGGTGTGTTAGCTGGAGATGTTAGGAGGATGGAGAAGTGGAGGAGGGAGAAGTGGAGGAGGGAGAAGTTTTAGAAGGGTGGGGAAGAGATTGGTGAACTGCTGGGAGAGGAAGTATGGCGTTGAGGGTGAGTAGGGGTGTAGGGGAGGGGAGGTTTTAATTCCAGATGAGAATTCTTGGTAGCTTTTTTGTACTTGGCGATTAGCTACCGCAAATTTTGATTAAAACAGTAAAATGTTTAAATTACTTTTGAATACATAGGACAGACATAAGAGAATTAGCGGAAACAATCAGAGCATCGGAGCCAGTAATCACCGATCGAGTGATGGATCAGCTGGTCGAGACTTTGCAAAAACTACAAAAAAAAGTTTGCGATACGAGTATGAAACGGTACTACAAATACAAAACATTAAAGACTCATCTGTGCCCCCTCACTAATGTGGCTTTCGATAAATTAGGTACAAGGTACACCACGCTAAAAAAAATTACCTTTAATTCATCAATTATTCATTACATTTTTCAAGTCATACAATACTAGAATAATTAAACCATTCAAATTTCTTCCATTTATATAAACTTACTAGCTTAATATACTGGGTGTCACAAAAGTCCCAGGACTTCCAGGGAGGTCAAGGTCATTTCAAGGTCAACTTTAAAAAAATGTTAACCCCCTTTCTTACATCGGCAATCGATAGAGCGGAAAATTTTACGTTCAAATATGTACCCAGGTCATACGAAGGTACATTGTAACCTTGAAGGTTACTCTAAGGTCATTCAAACTTAAACAAGGTCTGCGTACCTCTGGAAATAGAAGCTTTTCAAAATTTTTTCGTAACGAGTTCAGTAGTGACCTTAAGCATGACCTTGAGGATGAGCTTCAAGGTCATTTCAGGGTCGATTTTTTCCATTGGAAAATCGTTCAAGGTTACAATGTACATATGTATGACCTGGGTACATATTTGAACGTAAAATTTCCCGCTCTATCGATTGCCGATGTAAACCAGAGAATTTCCACTTTTTAAAAGTTGACATTGAAATGACCTTGAAGATCATCGTCAGGACAAAAATAAAGGTCACAATTGAATTCCTTATTGAAAGTTACTTCAAAAATGACCTTGACCTCCCTGAAAACTATCTTGAATATAGTTCCGGGATTTTTTTGACCCCCGGTATATAGCAATATAGTATTTTGTTTTATAGTATTTTTTATACCCTTTTAGATCATATATGATAATATAGTAAAAATGAAATAAGAGTCTACCATAGGGGCTATTCAAAAACTACGTCACGGTATTTTGAAAACTTTTTCAGCCCCTTCCCAAAATAGTTAAATTTTTAATAAAAAAGAATTATTTGTTACCAAAAAAGATGAATTTTCAATTAAGAAAGCTGATTTTTCAATCAAATAGTTGAATTTTCATTAACAAAATTAATTTGAGACCTAAGAGTTGCATTTACAACCAAATAGTTGGTCTTTTAAGCAAGAGAGACGCATTTTTAACAAAATAGTCAAATTTTTAACAAAATGCTCGGACTTTTAAACAGAAAAGACCTAAGTTCCATTAAGAGTTGCATTTTTTGGAAAATAGTCGAATCTTTAAGCCAAAAATACGAATTTTGTAGAAGACCAAAAAACATGAATTTCCAAACAAGAACTTTTGTACCAACAAAGATAAATTTTTAATCCAGAGAGACGAACGTTCTATCCAAAAAGTTGACTTTTTAACAAAGTATTTGAATTTTCCAGAAATGTTAAAATTATTAACCAAACACTTCAAACCAATTAGTTGATTTTGCAACGAAATAAGACGACTTTTTTCAGAAGATAGTTGAATTTTCTGTCCAAGAAGACAAAAAACTTTCATTTTCGACCACAAAAGATGACTTTTAAACGAAATAGTTCACTTTTTAACTAAAACTATGTACTCGTATCTTTATAAAAAAAATGCCTTTTTAATGAAGAAGTTCAACTTTTAACCAAGAATTTAAACTTTAAATAAAAAAAGATTAATTTTCGCCGAATTTAACCAAATCATTTGATTATTTAATAGTTGATATTTCAGCCAAGAACGATTTTAATTTTAAATAAAAAAACAGTTGAGGTCGACCAAACAAGACGAGTTTTCAAGCAAAAAGTTTAATTTAATAGTTTAACGGTCAATTTTTGATAAAAAATGAAATATTTCAATTTTCAGCTTAAAAAAATGATTTGGAGACAAAAAAAAAACGAATTTTCAACCAATGGGATGGATCTTTCACTAATAAAATATATTTTTAACAAAGTATTTCAACTTGCAACGAATTTATAAAATTTTCAATCCAAAAGGATGAATATTCCATCCAAAAAGACGAATTTTTAACAAAACAGTTGAATTTTCGACTAAAAAATATGAATTTTTAAACAAAATAGTTGAATTTTAAACCAAATAATTAAATTTTCAACCAAATAGTGGAATTTTCAACTAAAATAATGTATCTGGACAAAAAAATGAATTTTTAACAAAGAAGTTCCACTTTCAACCAAGTAATTGAATTTGTAATTCAAACAAATAATTTCTCAACAACTTTAACCAAAAAGATGAAATCTCAACGAAAAATGTAACAGTTGATATTTTAACATAAAAATATTTTTGCTTTAAATCAAAAAGAGTTGCATTTAACAGAAAAAACTAAATTTTCAACAAAATAGTTGAATCCTCAATCAAACCAGATTAAGTTTTAACCAAAAAGTTGCACTTTTAACCAGAATAGATCAAATTTCTACTAAAAGAGATGAATTTTCAACCAAGAAAAATTTTTCATTCAAAAGAGAAAAAAATTAAATAAATTATTGAATTTTCTACCAAAATAATCTAATTTGCAACCAACAAAGAAGAATTTTCAACAAAACAGTTAAATTTTTAGGCCAAAAAGAAGAATTTTCCAGATAACAGTTGAATTTTTAACAAAAAAGGTCATTTTCAACCAAGTGGTTGGATTTCAATGTAAAAACGAACAATTTCAATCAAAAATGGAAAAGTTCAATTTGCAGTTCAAAAAAATTAATTTTCAGCCAATAAAAAAAAGTAGTTTAATTTTCAACCAGAAAATATGAACTCTCAAAGAAAAATTTAATAGATGAATTTCCAACCAAAAACTATCAATTTTCAACCCAAAATCAAATAGTTCAATTTCCAGGGGAAAAATTAATTTTCACAAAAAAAAATCGCATTTTTAACAAAATAGTTTAATCGAGGGGTTGACAACTCGACTGCTTGGGTGTACACCTACTTCTGACTTCAAGATATTTCAGGATATTTTAATGACTTCAGAAGATTTCACTGACTTCAAAAGATTTCAAGTGACTTTAGGAGAATTCAAGTGACTTCAAGTGACTTCGTGTGAATTCACGTGACTTCGTGTGATTTCAAGTGACTTCGTGTGATTTCAAGTGACTTTGTGTGAATTCGCGTGACTTCGTGTGATTTCAAGTGACTTCGTGTGAATTCAAATGACTTCAAATATTTCAGGAGATTTCAAGAGACTTCAGGAAAATTCAAGTGACTTTATGTGAATTCAAGTGACTTCATGTGAATTGATGTGAATTCAAATGACTTCAGATATTTCAGGAGAATTCAAGTGACTTCAAAGGGGAAATCCGCAGATTTACGAGAACGCGCGTCCACGTTTCGGTGGTCCAAAAATGCATTGGAAAACTGTTTTTTTTTTCGAATTTCCATGTATATCGCCCCCAAAATTGTTGGAATCCACAAAAAAATAAATGCGTTTGAATAAAAAAATGATATTCAGAGCTTCTGCCAGCCCCATGAAGTTTCATGTGTATTTCCCATAAGAAAAAAAAAGAAGTTTTTGTACATTTCCTTCAGAATCGACAATATTTGGTGAATCAAGTTGAAACATAGCATTGCTCTTCACAATTAGCTGTGGAATACAAATGAATAATTAGTTTTTTAATATCATCCCCATAAGTCTGTTTAATAGGGTCCCAAAACCCCCAGGAGTGAAAAATTGGATTTTGCGACTTCCTGGCGCTAATTATGATTTTTTTTGCGGTTTTTTGATACACATTTTTTCTGATACATGAAATAATACTTTCCACTGATAATTAGATGTTTACGTAAATTGTTTAAATAATTAATTATTATTTTTAGCAATTTTATCCTAAAAGAGTGTAAGAAAGTCGCGGTTCTTCCGAATTTTATAATTAGAGTGAGATAATAATTAATTCAAGTTGAAAAACATAATTGGTTAACAAATTTATTTTTATTTTCAATAATACGCTTTTTGATTAATGCTAAAAAGTTGCGTTTTTTCTGAAATATGTTTGTCAACTTTTTGTCAACTTTTTGTCAACTTTTCACTTAGGCTAAGGTAAAAATTATTGAAAGTTAAAAAAAATTATGGTTCAAACAAATTATTATTATTTATAACTATCTTCTTTTAGATAATTGCTAGAAATTTGCGGTTTTTTCTTGAATTTTTAACATTGCTTTGGCTATTTAGTTATGTAGAAATAATAAATAAGCAATAGAGAGAATAATTTTTTGAACAATATTTCTTTTTGTGAATATATTTTTCTGAAATAATACAGATATTTGGAATTTTTTTGAAATTTTCTACATGGATTATATTATACATGTAAATTTTCCTTGAAGTAGTTACTAAGAATTAAAAAGTCAAAAAAAGCTGAATATTTCAGAAAAATCCCCACCTCTAACCATTACTCTTAGAGAAGGCAGGTAAACTATAATTTATTTTATGAAAAATTATTTTTTGTTACTTGCATTACTTATTATCTCACTAAGTAAAAAGTGGACAAAAAGTTAAGAATTTCAGAAAAAATCGCAACTATCTAGCATTATTATAGGTAAAGATAGTTGAAAACAATAATTATTTATTTAAACAATTATGTTTGTTAAATTGCATCAATTACTACCGTGCTTTAAGTAAACAGGTGACAAAAAGTGGAAAATTTCAGAAAAAACACGCAACTTTCTAACATTATTCAAAGAGAATATTATTTTAAAAAATAACATATTATAATAAATTGTTTAAACAATTATGTTCGTTAACTTCGTTTTAATAATACCTTACTATAGTATGAAAGTGGACCAAAATTGGAAAATTTAAGGAAAAACTGCAACTTTTTAGCTTTATTCTAAGAGAATATCATTATAAATATTAAATTGTTTAAATAATTATTTCTGTTAAATTCAATTAATTATGGCCTCGCTCTAACTGAAAAGTTGAAAATCAGTTGAAACATTCAGATGAAACCGCGACTTTCTAACTCTACTCTGAGATAAAATGGCTATTAACAATAATAAATTGTTTAAATAATTTTTTTAAACATAAAATTATCAGTATAAAGTAATAT
>JAABKJ010007777.1:0-11611 GCA_011634705.1 Andricus grossulariae
TGTGAATAAATAATGGCTTGTCGTACGAGAATATGTCGTTAGAGAAAAAAGTTTGAGCTTGTGTCAATGATCAATAAAAAAAATTAATAAATCAGTTATTTTGATAGAGGTTTTCTGTTTATAGCAATACAATCGAAAAATTTTGAAAATCGAAAATCGAACTCTGTTTAAAAGTACCGCACAAAGACCCTGAATATGTATAATTAATTTCAAGTTAATTGATTTCTTGTCATCCAAAGTCTCTAAGAAATTCTCATTTTTCTTAGCTTTGTTGAAGAAATCAGAAGCCGATGATTTTAAATTAGGTCATGCTACATCAAGTTTATAATTTCACAGTGTGACCTGCTTATTGTGCCAATAGAGCCAACAATGTCATACCATCACGTCTTTGTATACAAATTTTCTATTTTTTACGTTTTACGTTCTGATAATAATGTTTTAATTATTCTATACGGTCCTAAGTAAATTTATTTATTTGATTTGAGCAATTACTTTATTTCCATTATTGAATTAGCATATACCTTCACTAATCGAATTATTAATTCCCTACTAACACTTTGTGACTCACATTACGCTAATCAAATTTGTGAAATTTCTTTAGTAGTTAATCAAATTTTACCAGTTTTGATTAGGAGAGACCCCAAAGTATCTTCTGCATAAGGAAACAAGTTATCCGAGTAAAATAATCTAGTCTAGGCACTCAATTTCATACCTATTTGGGCTAATGCTTATTTAAGGCAAATATGTTTGACAAATTTAGCTAAGTCATTTCAATTTTTTATGGAAAATAAGGAAAATACACAACTGAAAAAATTTCGAAAATCGAAAAAAGAACTGTTAAAACGTAGCGCATGAGGATCCTGGATATGCATAATTAATTAATATATTGATCCATATTGGTCTCATATTGATCAATTATAGTAGGAATGCCTTGAAATAAAAATTGTTTTATTTCGTATAGTAAAAATCATTTGAAGTCTCCTGATTAGAAAAAAAAATTATTCTTAAAAATTCTTTAGAAGAATTGTTAAAAACCCAAAAAATCTTTGAAATCCCTTGACATTTTTGAAGATTTAATAAAATTCTGTAAAAACTTTGAATTACATAAGTTTTCTAGAAATGCTTTAAAATCTTGAGTCATTCTACAAAATTCTTCGGAATCCCTTGAAATTTGTATATTTTTCAAAGTCATTTAGAATCCCTCAAAATCCCTTCAGTATAATTTGAATTTAATGTATTCATGAAAGTTCTCTAGAAAAAACATTAAAATCACTAGGAACTAAAAAAATCCCTCGAAATTCTTGGAGATTTATTAAAATCATTTAGAATTTCTAAAATTCCCTGAAATACCTTAACATCTCTTCAAATCCCTTTATATCTGTGGAATGGCAAAGAATCCCTTGAAATTCAATGAAATTTCATTTATTTCCCAATTTTTCTATAAATCCTTTGAAATCTTGGGACATTCTACCAAATTTTTTTCAATCCGTTGCATTAATTAGTTTATAAATAGAATGATGTTTTCAAACAAATTTAATCAAAAAAACACATTATTCGGTCATTTATCGACGGAAAAATTAATTTTTTTCTATGTCAGTCCTTTTAATTGGGAACCTCACGATAATTTGAGCAATATTTATAACTTGTAGATTATTTGTTTCAAAACAAATTCCTTTGAAATATGCATATAAAAAAGTAGAAGAAGAAGGTAATTCCACTTCATCCTCAAGCTGCAGCATTATTGAAAAATCAAAGTAATAAGACACAAAAAGTAAAAGGACTGAGAGTAAGAAACCAAACTTGTTTCGAAAAATGCCCAAAAATGTATTAGATTATTACATTAGTTGAAAAAATTATAAATTTCATGAAAAAATTATTAATTTTGTTGAAATTATTATGACGTTCCTAATTGAAAGAAAAAAATTATTAAAAAAAGGAATTTATCTCTCGACAAATGCCTGAATAATGCATTTGTTTCTTAGTTTTTTTAAATAATATTAACACGAATGATCTTAAAAGATATATTCTTCCTTATGATATTGTTTGCATCCAAGTTTCTTACAAACATAGGTGATTACAACCATTGGCCTATTATATTATTAAGGAGCACTGGAAAAGTAAAATGAAAAATGCCATTTTTTCTCCATATTTGTTTATTTATAAAAAATTGAAAAACTATATAGGAAATCCGGCCTGTGAGACCATAGGTCCATGTTAGTGCAAAAATGAAATCACGTCTATACTCAAAGGTAAATTTTCAAATATATTATTGGAAGTATTTCAAATGAAGAAATTTACAACTTTTTTTCAATTTTGGCCTTTTTTCGAAATCGCTGTGATTTTTCTTATTTTAGGAAGGAAGCTAAGCGTTTGTTTCGAATTTGAATATATTTAATTGTGTTTGCCACAGGTAGGATTACCGCCACATACTCAATTCTAACAGTTTTGAAGGTTTGGCGTCTTATCATAATGTTAAGTACCCGGACACTGTTCAGTATATATAACGGTGAAAATTTTTCTTATTGTCAGTCATCGTTCATGGAAACTGTCTCGATAAATTGAAAAAATGAAGATCCAAGACAAGATTGTACTGTTCGCAATTGAATTTTCATCAATTTTCTGGGTAACTGTGCCTAATATCATACAATTTTCAATATTAGTATATGAATGTCATGGTAAATTTAGGACATTTTCGGAAATTTATGGTGCATTTCATCTTAACCAAAAATGTTGAAAAATTTATAAACGTCTTGAAATGTTATGCCATTCTTTAGATTTTATTAAAATTTTAAAATTTCATTATTATTTTGAAATTTTTAAAAAATTTTGAAATTTCATTGAAATTTTGAAATTTTAGAAAAATTTTGGAATTCTATATAAATTTTTATAAAACTTTGAGGATTTTATGAAAAAGTTAGAAATTTTATAAAATTTCAGAAATTTAATAGAAATTTTTGACATTTTTAAGATATTCAGAATTTTAAAGCCTGAACTTCGGTAAAATTTCAAAAAACTTATAAAATTTATAAGATTTGTAAGTTTCTGTTAATTCAGGGTTTACCATTTCCTTTTGGAAAAGAAAGAATTTTTGAAACTTTGTTTTTATTTTAATATGAATTTAGGAAAATTTTGGAATTTTATGGTAAAACTTGAAAAAAAATGTAATTTTGAACTTTTTTGTAATTTTATAAAAGTTTTGAAATTTTAGAAAGATTTTGAGATTTTATAAAAAATATGAACTTTTATAAAGACTTTGAAATTGTATTACTAGTCAAATGTTTTTCAGACGCCGAATTTCCGGAAGGACAACTCCATTCCCTTTTCTAACCTCTCAGTTTTTATGGACGCCTTGACACAGCCTACAATTTTATTTAAAAATTTAAATTTTATAAATACCTTAAATTCCATACAATTAATTTTGTGAAAATGTCATTTTTTTATAAAAAATCTCAGAAATTTGGAAGATTTTGAAACTTTTGAAACCTTTAAAATTTTTAAAATTTAGACGACCTTGGGGATTTTATAAAAAAATTTGAAATCTTATAAAAACTTTAGAAATTTCTAAGACCTAATTGGAGAAGGATTTTCGAAAAACTCCAGCAACGATAACTACCATCCAACATTTAGATAATCCAAAGTCTCAGAAGAAACCATAGCCTCTCCAAAGATAACTGGCGATGATCCACCAAACCCAGAAATTAATTCAGAACTAGCACGGGAAGAAATCCAAGATGCGATAAAGAACTCAAAAGGCAAAAGTCCTGGACCTGATGAAATCCCTTATTCTTTCTACAAAAATTTACCGAACTGTGGACAAAGTTACCTGCTTTCGATATTCAACCTGATCTGGAAAAATAAAAAATTCATTCAACAATAAAAAGAAGCAATAGTCATTCCGATCCCGAAACCTGACAAAGACCACACGAATCAAAGAAACTTTCTCCCAATCTCTCTAACCTGCACACTGTGCAAACTATTCAAGAAAATAGTCAACACTCGACTCCGGCGGTATCTAGAAAAAAAAAACATTTTTTCGCTCCCCAAAAAAGTGGATTCAGACATAAAAGATCCACCTTAGACCTTAGATCCACTTATTAACCTCCAAACTATGATCAGTGAAGCATTCTCTAATAATCAGCACCTAGTAATAGTTTGTTTAGATATTGAAAAAGCATACGTGATGACATGGAGACACAAAATAATTGAAACCCTGGAGAAAGAAGAAATTAACGGTTATCTGTTAGCTTTCATCAAAAACTATCTCCACCAGAGGTACATCCAAGTAAGAGTTAATGGTGAACTTTCGAATAGATTCACACTGGAAAACGGAGTATCCTAAGGCTCAGTCATGAGTACAGCCCTCTTTCTGATCTCAATCAATGAAGTCATACGCAGGATCGAAAAATTCGTAGGATCAACAATATTTGCAGACGACCTGACCATAGACTGTGAAGGAAAGAACTTTGATTCTACTGTGAAAACACTACAAAACACATTAAATCAAGTATATAATTTTCTCCCATAAAGTAATTCCAGAAATAACCCCAACTTTACAGTTAGACAAACAAGACATCAAGAGAGTAACAGTAATCGAACTGATAGGTCTACTATTTGACCAAAAGTTAACATGGAGACCACATATACTCAAACTAAAAGATGATTGCAAAGAACGGATCGCAATCCTCAAAATCTTGGCTGATAGGAGTTGGGGAGCCGACCTCAGCATTCTACAACCAACCTATAAAATCATCAGATCAAAATTAGACTAGGGATTGACAATCTACAATTCAACAAAAAAAGCTAACTTTGCACTATTAGATCCCATCTACAAAATCAGTCCAAAAATATGTTGCAGAGCTTTCCACACTAGCCCAAATAAAAAAGTTCGTCTAGAAATAAATGAACCATCTCTGAGCAACAGAAGACTCGAACTCACCTTAAAACAAGCAGTTTCGATAGGAGCAACCCCCGAAAGCCCAACCCATGAACTACTCTTCTTAAAGAATTCAGAAGAACAAAAAAATTTACAACCATGTCTCCTTAAACCTATAAGAACAATACGAGAAGAAAACTTAACGGTAACATCAACCCAGTTTCCCCCAATCCAACACAATTTCCTTAGCAAAGACTCTCCTCGGTCTCTGTTCCCTCCAAAGTAGCAAAGCAATGACTACAATTATACTATACTCTTATAAAAGCTTACGAATTATGTAAAATTCTACCTGATTGCAGTTTCATGATATTCAGTGATTCATTAAGTAGTCTTCAAGCCACAAAAACTAGACATTCTTACGACCATATGATCCAACAAATCCAAAAAAACCTATACTGAATGCCGAGGAGGAAAACCCAAGAATATCCTTACCAGATGCCAAAAACTACGTTCAAAGAATCGCCCACCAATACTAGAGAGAAACCAACAACAAAACTCAGAACGACGTTCCAAATATCCAGAAAAAGAACCCAAATCACCCCTCATGGAAAACACTCACCAGAAGGGAACAAGTTCTCCTCACCAAACTCCGAATCGGACATACCAAGATTACGCACAAGCAACTCCTTGATAAATCAGACCCCACTCCCAAATGTGACCAGTGTTACTGTGTAATCAGTGTCAATCATCTAATTATCGAATGTACAAAGTTTAGTGATATTAGGCGTAAGCTTAAGATCCCAAACTCACTCCAAGAAGCTCTAGGGATACATACCGAGTTTAAAAAACGATTAACTTTCTTTAAAAGAACCAGTCCAACCTCCTTAATATGAAGGAAAAACACCAGGCATTTAGGCTAGTAATACACAAATCAAAGAACCGTATCACCTTCATTTGCAATTTATGCATTTACAATTCTACATTAACAAAAAATATACCTATGAATCTAACTTGTAAAAATCATAACTTACATATATATCTTACCTGTCGCTGATCACCTAGATGTAGATGCGACGTTAAATAAATAATTTATAAAAAAAAATGATTGCATTAGAATTGATGATATATTGGGAAAAATGTTGTCTTAATTTTCGATGCTTTGATAGTTATTGCTTCACAACCAGGAAATCGGTATTATTTACTGACTTTGATAATTTCAACCTGGATCATTCAAATTACAAAATAATTCCTTTAATGTGCACCTGACACACATTAATTTGTTTAATCCACGTGTTCATGATTTTATATTTGACAATTAGGCCTTGTATTCTTATATCTTGCTTCTTCCAATTCTTCAAATACACATTGACAAGATAATATGAATAATAATTTTATGTCATATCTTTAAAAGATCCATTAAATTAAATTTTCAGTGAAGGAACAAATAGAAGGAAGAAAAAAAATCTTACCATTTCAGTCTTTTAGATTTTTGTACATCATCCAAGGGTTTTTACGAAAACCTACATTTGAAATAGCAAGGTTTGAAGGAAATTTCATATTTTAAAACATTTTTCTTGATATGAAATCTTTAGAAATTTTTTCAGTAATTAACAAATTTTAGAATTGGAAAGTTTTGAAAATTCCTAAAATTTTGGACTTTTCCAAGTTTTAAACATTTTCAACCAATTTTCAGAATTTTGGAAACTTTTATTTTAATATAAATTTAGGATACACTTGGAAATTTAGTGTGAATTTACTAAAAATTATTTAAAAAATTTAAAATGTTTTGAAATTTTATCAAATATAAAACATTTTGCCCCCGGTTATTTCAAGCTAAAAAAGAAAAAAATCGTACGTTGCGTCTTCGAGAAGAAAGATTTTTAAATTTTTAACAATTAAAAATCTCATTCTTCTCGAAATTTTGGCAAAATGTGAATACCAGTTTATGGTTCAAAATTTTTTCCCTTCCTGATATCTATGAAATTACACCTTTATCAGATACTTATCTTGTTCAATTCAACAAATTTTTCCAAAAGGAAAGAAAAATTTAATAAAAATCAACTAAAATAGCATTTAGTTGAAAAAATTTCAAACTATTATTTTTGGAAACGTCTGATTTTAGTTCATTGCCTATGTGAAGAACATGTGTCATGAGAATATAAAGGTTCCTGGGCTTCAAAGTAAAGACAAATCAAATAGATTTAGCTTTACTAGATATTTGATTTTTTGTTGTTGAAAGTTCTTGTTGAAATACACAAGATATACATCTGGTAAGACTATATTTTCATAGATTTCAGAAGAGAAACAATTTTGAAATATGAATTTCCATTCCTATTTTGTTTCGTTTTCGAGAAAAATGAGATTTTGAATCGTTAGAAATTATATTTATTCAATTTTAGAAATAAAATCCAATTTTTTCTATTTCAAAGCCTAGGAACCTCAATAATCTTATGGAGCGTGTTCTTCACATAGTGAACTAGAAACAAACGTTTTGAAAATAAAATGTTAAAGTTCTTCAAACTAAATCCTATTTTAGTCGATTTTTATTGATTTTTCTTATCGTTTGGGAAAAATTTGTTGAATTATACAAGATAAACATCTGGCGAGGGTATTTTATTATAGATTCTAGGAAGGGAAACAATTTGAAACCATGAATTTCATTAATATTTTGCATCGTTTCCAAAAAAATGAGATTTTCAATGGCTAAAAATGAAAAAATCTTGTTTCTCAAAAACACGTAGAATGATTTTTGGAGGGAATCGCTGAAATACGCATAAAAGAGATACTGGCTTTGCAAGTACTCTTGGGTTTAATATAATCGAGGCCCTCCGTAAACTTTGTTTATTTTTATATAAATTTAGAACAGTTTCAAAAATTTATAGCCAATTTTTTGTTTAGCGAAAGTTTCAATTTTTTTCGAAATATTTTTAATTTGAAAAAATGTTACGAATTAATGTTTTTTTTCTTCAATTTGACTAATTTTGAAAGTTGAAAACTATTTTCCCGCTTTCGGACCTTTTCTAAAATTTCCGTTTGACTGACTATCTTAATTGCGTGCGTTAAAAGTTATAGAGGTTTAAAAAAAATTTAACGGTTTTTGCAAAATCAAACACAAAACTAAAATTTGTATAACTTCGTAGAAAATTTAGTCTCGCAAATCGGTAAAATACGTATCGACAAATTTCCTTTAAAAACAAGATAATGCTTTCGTCCCCGAGAGATTCTCCACATCAAATTTAAAATCTGCCTGGTTTTAAATGGATTCTGTCCGCGTAATTTTGTTTAAATGACAATAATCTTTTTTTTTTCACAGAATTAAATGCTTCGCGGAACTCTTACTACGGTTATACCATACCACTAAATCATGAACAGGAAAGTGTACGTCAACCTGCACCAGAAGGTGACATTTTCAAATTTCATAAGAAAATTGAAAATTTGATAAAAGTTTGGAAATTATATGAAAATTTGGAAAATTTTGAAGTTTCGGCCAATGTAGTATTTTTTTAATCACAATCATCTTTATTATTTTGCAGAATATATTACTATGTGAGACATTCACGGAGGTCCTGCCTTGCCAGAATATATTGCAATCACTTCTCGTTTAGATCCAAATTTTCGACCCTTTGGCTCAAGGAGATTAAATGCTTTGCCGCAACATCATGGAACAAATGCTTCCATGCCAATTCATATTCCGGACAGTCTTCATTCACGCCGAGCAAGAGGTGCAGGAGTTAGTGGAGGAGGTACAAGTGGTAGAGGAAGTGGAGGAGGTCGAGGCGCTTCCACAACATTATATGTACCTGTTTTGAGCAAGACAATTATTGTGCCTTTAATGAGGCGCAATAGAGGCGAATACGAGGCGAAGAGTTGTAAATTTGATGGTAAAAAAAAACAAAGGTATTATTCAAGAAGTTATGGATCGGTTCAACTACAAATATTATGTCCAAGCTTTTTATGGATATTTCGATGGATACCGCATAAAATGCGTGGTATACTCAGCAGAAACACTTGAGGGAGGTTTAGAAGCTATAGGAGTTAAGACTCCACCTAAGCCGTCAGAAAATTTCCACCGCAGTAAGTGAATATGTCATATATTTCTGGTGCACTCAGAACCCAAAGGGATAATTTTGTGAGCTGGCTTTGAACATACTTTCTCACAATGAGCCAGTGAAATATCACTGATTTCCAATAAAATCTCACTGGTTGAAACAGCCTGAAGAGTGTCAGTGACAATCATTGAGATTGCACTGGTTTACTCGGTGGAATTTCGTCCCTGGTTTAATCAGTGAGATTCACTTGTTACTCGGTATCAGTATTCATATCGTCATACGCGTTTTTGACCATCATTTGGTTAGGTATTACACTTATTGTCTATCAATCTTGTACTAAAATTTGCAAAATTATCTTTCAGAAAGCGCACTTTACATTTACAACAATAAGGGCTGACCTTGCGTTCCACAATCATTGAAAGTATGATTGAAGAGACCTAATCTCCGCTCGACTTAACGTATCAAGTTTGGGCGGCCGACGGAGTTAACTGGCGATTAACGTTTGCTAGCTGAATAGAAACTCAAAATCGAAGTCAAAAAATAACTTGCTTACCACTCATAACTCAAAATACTGCTTCAGTATGTGACAATTTCACTGGATTAGTTAAGAAGAGTACTTTAAAGCTTTAGTAGTTCAATATAAAAAATTAGTTCAACACTTTTGTAAGATTGACTTTTATTTTTTTTGAAATCGCAAACCCTCATTCTATTTTTCAAGACAATCCAAGAGGTTCCAATCCTGACGAATCAACATGGTTTATGGCGGCTGTGGGCATATACATTAAGGTCACGGCAATACTTAATGAACCATTTTACGCAGTCAGCCTTAAAGATGGTATAAATAATCTCACAGACTATGAAAGGATCGTAGACAGAAGTATCACAACTGCCAAAGTTAGTTTTGCTAGCGTCAGCTATGTGGTGTTCAAGAATGGAAGAAGTTTTGAGTCGACCTCCGAGCACAGGATAGGCCTGACGTACACCCAAATCGTGTATTAACTGCATTCAATTAATACTAGACTATTATAAGCACGTGCAAACTTTTGCTGGTAACTTAATTTTCGGATAACTAATTATTTGTTAAAAGTATTAAACCACTTGAATTCTTGCTAAAATTAGATTCTGAAAGAATTTATTCAGTTAATCCATGTAACGTAGGATTATTTAATTTTAGATCATTGTTATTAACGTAATAAGTCTGGAAACAGATATCAATAATAATTATTATAATTATAAATTTAAATACCAATAATGTGTCTTTGAAAATTTATCCTGATACTATTAAATGGAGATCTAAGAACATTCACTCAATATATCATGAAGGAAGGCACGGGTGGTGCTAACGTAGACATGGAAATCTCCTCAAAATAAATTATGATACTTCAAATATAAACGATACGTTATTACCATATTTATAAATAACGCATCAAAATATATTGATAAATTATTAAAATATATTGTTGGTGGACTTTTAGGTTATGTAATTTAATATTGTGAAAAAACTTAATTTTTGTACAATGAAATTTGCGGATACATTCACGGCCATTAATTTGAACTTTCCTTTCTAAAAATATGATTTATTCATGAACTTAAACACTAATTCAAAAAAATAAAATAAAAGTTTGAGTAGCAAAATAACTGCGTATAAAAATACATCGCTGAATAATTAAAGCATATGTACATATAATTTTAAACATTAATTCAAATATTTATTTCACGGCCCTGTTTGCACATCAGTGTATCAAAAAACATTGCTGAATCATAAAAACCTTATTACCTATAATTTTAAAAATTATGTTCCGATCCAATACTGAGTTGAAAAAAATTAATGTCAGTGTTTTTAATAGAACTTGTTTATTATAATTATCATAACAAGTCAACATTTTTTTTCCATTTCACGAACTCCTGAGTATTTAACCCAAGTCACGCTAAGCATGGCGAAAAATTGCCCGAGAAGATAAAACACAATGACGATGTCTATGTAACCAGAGGAGTCTCGATCTTACTTTTTTCTTTTTATGTTTCAAGAGAGACTTTCGCGAAAAGTTAAATCAAAAATTGGTCAAGACTTTTTTCAGACAAAATTTTACAATTTTTCCTGAGAATTTTTATAGCTTAAAAGTGTATAATTTCATCTCTTATATCTCCAAATTTCAACAAAATTCAAGCATCGGTTGTGGAAAAGTCGAGAATTTAAAAAAAAAATAAGACGATCAACAATTCAATATGGCGTAACTCTCAGAATCTTTTTTTTTCTAAATCCTTCAGAGCCAAAATATATCTTATATAGCACTATATTTTCACAATTTTCCATTTAAATCGAACGACCACTTGCAGATTTTCCGCAAAATTTAAACATTTACATGTAATTATGAAAATGGAATTCAGATACTCATTTCAACACAGAAAAAACGAAAGATAAAGTTTACATCGATTCCAGGTGAAAGATTCGCTGCAACCAAAAATAACCTTGCGGGTTAAACTTTCAACGAATCGAAGATAATTTTCTATTTTTAACCTTGCCTGGATAATCTTTTGACTCATTATCGCTCCGTTTTTTTTCGAAAAGTAACGGGAATATCGACGTCAGCGCTATCTACCGTCTCTTAACTTCATTAAATGGGAGCAGAATAGCGATTCCCGGCTATCAGTTTCTTCTTTATTGGCGGTATCAAATAAGTTCTAGTTC